>JACBAH010007694.1:0-54991 GCA_014282315.1 Neospermospora avenae
GGGACGGGCCATGACCATGACCATGACCTTGTTGACTCCCGCCTGGTGCCGCTGAGCTGAGCTGCAGCTGCTTGCGACCAAAGACAACGAGCGACTCTGACTAAGATCGGATGCGGCCATCACCTGCCATACATCCACTTACCTAGGTAAACAGACGTTGTTTACATGTGGCATATTGGAAAGCTAAACACTACCTAGTATGAAGTAGCATTTTTGATTTATTCAACTTTAAATATCTTATACACTGATGATAACACTCTCTGGATAAGCCGTGGCAATCAAGCCGAGCTACTGCATACCTAGGTACCAGGTACAGTACTTGAACGCTACGCGACATTTAGTTATCGGCGGCTTTGTCAAGCATCCATCCGCCATCCTCATCCTGGTTTCTGCCGGCCGACCGCCTCATCCTCTGCCTGATCAACGCTCATTTGGTGTATGACTGACTGACTGACCCCCGAACTGACTCTCGTCCAAACGAACTTCTTCTCGTCTTTCGAACTCGCCTTTGATTCATGTAGGCATTACTATTTACGACTTCACATTCACTTTACTGTTCACTCGAGTGCGTCAATAAACGACTCGCTCGCAACTCCACTTCTGCAGGCGGTGACGGCCTTATCAGTTGCATCTCCCACGCATCTTCGAGCAATCTGCGACTCTGCATGAGCGTCGAAGATGTTCTCAGAATGTAAGTCGATACTTCGAGAGGCTGCTTCTAAAATAGAGGGCTGATTCACTATCGAATTCACAGACGCCTCGAAGTTCCTAGCTCAGTCACAGTCGCGGTTCTCGAACTTCGTACAACCCGATAACCAAGACGCTCCGTCTCGCAATCCGAATGACAGATACAGACAAGCAAACCAGCCCTTGCGAAACCAGTCTCGCGGATATTCCTCCAGGTTAGGGAACCCATACCAGTCGACTTCGAACTTCAACTTCTCCCGATACTCTGCTGCTCCTCCAGACGCACCTCTGTTTCATAGTGCTTTGGATGATTTTCGAGAGGAGGATGATGAGGAGGAACGGGAGAGAGAGACTGCCGACTTCTTTGCTCTGCAGAAATCTAGGAGGACTTTTGCTCCAATAGCACGTTTGGACGATAGCCGTGAGACGGATCCGGAGGCCAGTAACGAGTCAGTAGCGACAGCCAAAGATGGGGACGACAGGGCCACGGAAGACCGGGGGAGAGGGCGCGGAATAAAGAGCAGCTGGAACGGAGGAGGGCACAGCACGAGAGGCAGAGGGCGGACATCAGGAAAGATCGGAGAGGAAGCCAGTGATGGAGAGAGTTTACGGACAAGCAGTGAGGCAAGTAGCAGGGGTCGGGAACGAATGGAGGATGTTGGACTCGAATCGACGATAGAGGACGAGGATCCTCCAGAAGATCTGGCAGTGGAATTAGAGGATAGTGCTCCTGCTTTCCAAAATTTCCGTTCAGCTCCTAAATCCGGACCGATCAGACTACCTGCGGACTCGAAACAAACTCGAGCGCAGAGAGATGCAGAAGCGCGCCGTATGGCTGAAATTGGGATATCACGACCTCCAAGTTCGGTGGGGACTGTTCCAGCTACGATCGCGACGACTATCGTGGAGGCGCCGAAACATGATGTCTTTTTTGGATCTTTTTACTTAATCTGTCTCGGGTCATTATTTGCGACATTCTTCCTTGTTTTCCTCCATACAGAGACTCCCGACAAAAACATCGGAGACACAATATATACGACCCTACATGCATCGTTCCACCTGTTCGCGGTGGATACCGTGGTTTCGATCATTATATCACTCGTTTGGATTGCCCTGCTGCGGTCCTTCGTGAGATCTTTGGTTCATTTGATCTTACTAGCTGTACCGATCATTCTGTTCTCCTTCTCGCTTTACCCATTTGTATCAAGCTACAAAGGGGCTGCTCACGGGAACAGCCTTCAAGACAAGGCAATGAGGTGGTTATCATTCATCCCCGGGATTTTCGCCTTGGTATGGGTGTACACTATTTACAGAGGTCGCCATTCGTTGAACAAGGCGATTGGAATATTGGAATTCGCCTCGAGGATTCTGGCAGCTAACCCTGCTCTGCTTGGATTGGGATTTTCTACATTGGGAGCTGTGGTCGTATGGACATGGATGTGGCTAGGAATGTTCACAAGAGTCTTCCTCGGAGGTCATCTCTCGACTTCAGTCACCAGATTCATCATCGATGCAACGAGTTGGTGGCTGGCAGCCTACTTCGTACTCATGTACATCTGGACTCTGTCCGTTATCAGCGGTATCCAAAGATCGACGACAGGAGCGACAGTATCTCAATGGTATTTCCACCGAAACGCCATTCCAGCTCCAGCATCAGGAGAAGTAGTCGCTGCTGCATTCAGTCATGCAACAACCACCATTTTCGGCACCATTTGTCTATCAACACTCATCGCACTTCTCATCCGTCTTCCTCTTTTGCTACTACCTCGCCGCCTTGTGGGTGTCATAACTATCTTCGCCTACTCCTTCATACCCACACCAATCGCGGCACTCACCAACCCTCTAACTCTCACCTACGCAGCAATTCATTCTCAAGCTCTCCATCCCTCTGCCCGAGGACTAAGTCAAATGACGTTCCTCAGTCCTCAAGCCCCAACAACCACACTCACACCCCGCTCATTTACCGCGCGAAATCATCAAACAACGCCTCTCCTCCCATATCGACTGGCGAAACTCCTTCTCCACGCTACACGCTTCATTATGGCTATGGCTCTTGGTTTCGGGGGCTGGGTCGCAACAGCTCGACAATTGAATATTGCTATGCCTGAAGGTGCTGGGATTAGAGGCAGTGCGTATGCTTATGTGGTTGGTTTGGTAGCGAGTTTCATCGGTTGGGGCGTGCTTGGTGCTATGGAGGGTGTGTTGAGTGGGATTGTGGATGCGAGTGTGGTGTGCTGGGGTAGTGAGAGGGGTATGGCTGGTGGTGGAGCTTATTGCCTCGAGGCGGGATACTTGTTTGGAGAGGGAAGAGAGAGGGACTTGCCTTGAGACGAAGATGAGGAGGGTTTTGCATGCTGCTGAGGCATTATATGGGAGTTTTGTAGATTTGGAATGGAGCACTGGGTCAATGGAATAGATTGCATATTTGGGTTTGGGGAGTTCTTTCAGGAAAGCTTGTATTGCATGCTCAGGCGTGTAGTCAGGCGAGCGGAGTTGCATCATATGAGCTTTAGCGACTTGAATACAGTACTATTATACTTCTACCTCATACGCAAGATCATTGCTATGAGAAACTGCTGGAGATCGAAACATCGCGTACGTGAAATTACATAGCTGTCACATCTACTTGCACTTCGTAGTCTCTCATATAACTATCCAATATCATTAATTCGTTCTCCTAAATGCTCGTTTGATATAGTATATGGGACGTAGAGGCTAGTTAGAAGAACTTAGAAACCCTTCACAATCAACGGACTGTTTCTGAAAGGCTTCAAAAGTGCTTCAGTTGCAACAGCCGCTGCTCTCTGCTCAGTACCAGCTAGTATATCCCATTCTCGACTGCTCTGCTGACTAATGGATCTAGCTTCACGTACAACAGCATCTCAACATCAACAAACCTTTACTTCTCCCTACAGTATCAAAACCTCAAAAGTAAAATCCAAGCAAAATCTCTCTGATTTCTCATTGCTGAGTTTTGCTTCCTTCCAGATATTGCAAACTCAGTACCTACAACGAACGACTGCAAGATATGTCTCCTTCTCTCCCAGCACAGTTCTCCTTAGAAGGCAAAACAGCAATCATCACCGGCGCTGCTACTGGTCTCGGTCTCGCGATTGCGGAGGCGCTTGCAGAGGGTGGTGCGAATGTAGCGCTCTTTTATAATACGAATGCAGACGCTGTTGAAGCTGCTGAGAAGTTGGCTGAGAGATATGATATCCAAGGTGATTCTTTTCGGTCTTTCTTCTCAGGTATTGTTTCTGGCCTTACTTCGTACTTTGTCTTTTAGCTGCCAGAGATCTGTTTTGTGGAAGGCGATGCTTTTCTTCGCATGAAGTATATAATATTAGAAGATGGGAAATAAGCGGTAGCCAGCTGGGAATATGATACTGAGCTGACTGAGTGATGTGATGAGTAGCAAGAGCGTATCAGGTCGATGTCACGGATCCGGAAGCCGTTGAATCCACCATCGATCAAGTTGTGCGTGAATTCAACGGCCGATTAGATGTTTTCGTCGCCAACAGTGGAATAGCGTGTAAGTTCTGGATCTATCTTTCGCAATCTTGAATACTCACGATTTTTTCCATTTCATTCCTTCCCATTCCCCCCCTCCTCCTTCCAAAGCTCGGCACATGTCCTTTTCACTGCCAAAAAGATCAGAATCCTCGAAAATATTAAAGACGCTTCATTCCTAAATTCTGCCTAGGGGAAGAAACCACCGTCCTCGCCTCGCCCATCTCCGCTTACAGACACGTCATGTCCACCAATCTGGACAGCGTCTAATTCTGCGCCCGGTCTGCAGGAAAACATTTCCAAAGGCAAGCTACTGAGAGAAAGACTATCAATGATGATGAAATGGTAGGGTTCAAAAGAGGCAGTTTTGTAGCGACGGCGAGTATGAGTGCGCATGTGGTGAATTATCCGCATGTTCAGACGGCGTATAATGCTAGTAAGGCAGGGGTAGTCCATATGTGTGAGTTTCTTCCCTCCTCTATAATTCATTATCAACAATATAGACCTGATGTACTCATGCCTTTGGAGAGACGTTTGGACTAAGTGTTCTGATGTATTTACTAGGTAAATCCCTAGCCGTGGAATGGGCAGACTTTGCGCGTGTGAACTCTGTCTCGCCTGGCTTTATTCAGAGTGGCCTTACAGCCGCAGTACCGGAAGATGTAAAAGATCAATTGAGAGAGAAAACACCTCTGAAGTTTGTCTTGAGCCCTTCCCTCTCCGGGCTACGCTAATGAAGTATGCTAGGCAGATTGGCGAGCTGGAGGAAATGAAAGGTGTCTATCTCTATCTTGCTTCTGATGCGTCAAGTTCCACGACCGGGACGGATATCATCGCCGATGGCGGGTATACTTTGTGGTGATCTATTGATGTTGAATCGGATTTTGTAAGATCTTCAATGCTCGAACAAAAGCTCAAGAACTTTTCATCAAACCCTCAAGTTCTGTTACCTCGCTCGTCCGAGCCCTCCAGACCACATAAGATACAGCTCGCTACGAGGATACTTCCTCGCTGCCCAGAGCATTCTCTGATGTCGAGCACACAGGCCTGCTCTAAGCGTTGCACTCGAAATGTGCAGAATGATCATTAGCTAATCAAAATTCAGTTCTGAAGAATTACGATACGCAAATTTCAATTTTCTTTGCGTCTTCCTACCCTTGAAGCAATTCTTCCATCCTGACTGTATAAATACCAATACGCCAACAGTTCCTTCTCCTCCACAACCCACGATCTGGCTGGCTTATGTCTCTTGTTCCTTGCCAATAGAGTGTCTGATTTTGTGTTCCATATGTTTAAAGAAGTTTAAAACTCGAATAGGATGACGTTAAGTGTGACCTTGCGGATCAATAAATACTATGTAGGTGCTTCTAGAGAAACTTCGTGATAGATAGACCTTCGTGACTTGTACTATTGTCACAAAACCACTTCAGTTTGGAATTTACTATCGATAAATCGTGTGTGCCTGTACATGCTGTGAAGCAGCTATCAAGTTGAGGTAGCGTTTTCGCCTCATCTTCCGTTCAAAATTCTGCAGAGGAAGCTCCACTAGGCAAGAGTACGATGAAAAGGACACACTTAACTTTTCAACAAGAAACGAAAACAGTAAAATCAAAAAGACTAGTTCCCATCTGCATTTTTCTGAACATTATAAGTCGGAAAGTGTTGCCTTGCGAGGTGGCGAGGACTTTATAGCCTCAAAGGAACGGGCGAGCGAGGGGCTATTTAACTCACCGTTCTTGATCGTGGAAGTCTCATAACTCGTAATTTGTATTGGATTACTGGGATAGTTCGTCTGCTTGTCTATGGAGAGTATTGGATGTGGCTCTCATATACGTATCGTAGCTTACGCAAGACCTTAAAAGTACTGGGTGAAGCAGGCAATGAGTCCTTTGCGTCAGTCTTTATATTCAATCATTGGAAAAGTCGCTGCCCACCAGCAGAGCATAAAAAACAATAAGGAAAGGACTCAAAGACCGTGTTCCCACGCACTACCAACATCAAACATAATCGATTTATGGAAACTAGATATTCCTTATCACTGACACCTCATGATCACTAGCTAACAACTCCTGTGCAAAGATGAGTACTCTATGAACACTTCGACCCCTAGACAACCGATGCATTGCCCCTCTTCTTTTTGGATATTCTCCCATCCCCATAGTACTTGACAGCCAGGAAAACAAGAATAGTGAACGCTACTATGGGAACGAGTGTGACGAAACAAACCCAGATGTTCAAGCCAGAGCCATTGATCTGCTGGACATTCATCCCGAAAATCCCCGTGACAAACGAGAGGGGCACATAGATGAGCGCCAGGAGCGTGAGCTGAGTCGATCGGTTGGCCTGGTGGATGCTCAAGCGATTGTCCTCAACGCTGACAGAGCTCATGAGGAGCTGGAACGTTTCCATTAGGAAACTTTCGAGTTCTGTAACGTCACTAAGAAGTCCGGTCCAGTATAATCGTAATTTTATCATACTACTGATTGGTGCATCTCGTTTTGCTGGATGTATGTGGTAAAAACTTTCAACGATAGGTGGAATACTAGTTGATATTTCAACTAGGCAGTCTTTGACATGGGCGAGATCTGCACGTCTATCGTGCAAATCCGAGTTGGTTTCAAACTTGGCGTTCCTGATTTCTCTGAAGCTAATACGCTTGATTTCCGTCTGAAGATATCTCAGATTTGCTGTTGATATGCAGCTTACCAACAAGTACATCATTGGATAGCAAGGCAACACATCCGAGGCGCGCCTATCATCCAAATCATAATATTTGGGAAAAAGAATCTGGTGATGCCATGAATGCCGACTAGAAACTAGCAGATTTTCGAATATGCTATGTTTCACTTTAGGCATAGAAAGAAGGCGTGGAAATTCGATGCCTCCGCGTTTTGTCGAATACATGAACCTCATTGTAGGATGTGTAATCGATTTCGTTTTGGTGGCTGCAGCAGGTGCTTTCACAGGTGCATCGACAAGGAATATATCTGTAGTTCAAGCCGTCAATAGGGTGGCAACGGCAGTGCTATGTAGAAGTGATTACTCACAGGTGTAACGATTGGGCCGACAGTAGGAAATTCGGGTACTTGATTGCAGGCCCCTAGTCTCATCTTCTAAATAGTGTCGAGCTACGAAATTTGGCGCCGATATAAATTCTTCCAATGTCGACGGCGGAGGGTGTGGCATTTCGACGTTGTACTCGACCACACCATCTAAATGCCCAGACTTGCCGTCCAAGAAGCGTCTACGTTTGGGCCATATAGCAGAAAATTGCACATTGGAAAACGATCCCCATATTTTTTGTTTCCAAAGGTCGGCCCTTGCCGGATTGCTGGCATGCTTAATGAAGAACTCCTCATCAATCATCCAATTCGCGCCAACTGACTCGACAAATTCGGCGAAAATATTCCGAATAACACAAATACTAAAAATTTGATCTCTCTGTAAGGCTTCTGCGCGTGCGAGAAGATCCTAGGGACTGGTAATATTGTAGGTGTTCTCCCCATCTGCCAGTGCCACTTTTGTTTGATGCGAGCCTCGGGGATCTAGTGACCATATGATGCCCGGATTTTCGTTCAGGAGTACCTTCAGTCGAGAGACGAAAGGCCCATGTCCATTTGAAACTGGCAACTCCAGGTGCTGGTTTCGGGCCTGGGGCGTGATCGGAGGCCATTGTCACCGGTTGAAATTGGATGGATGACTGCGCTTCTTATTAAACGATGATTCGAAAATTCGCCTGAGCAAGCCAGATCGAGATTCGAAACGAGAACTGAAGTGTAGAAGGAGAAAGCAACGATGACAGGAGTTAGGTAGTTATAAGGCTGTGATAAATTTTCGGCTGAGCTATGCTGCCTGAATACCATGCACACAACAAGGGCCAAGCAAAAGTGGCGTTCACAAGCAGATGCCATTGGTGTAAACTATGCAAATGTACCTTTAAGTGCCTCCAAGTTTGATGACATGCATATGAAGGTCAGACTGTGTGTTGCTCCTCTCACTGAGTATCTGAATGAAATGGAGCTATATGACTTGCTTGCACAAGGCCCGTGTGAAATAGTTGATGTCGCTTAAAGCTCCCTAGCTTATCTCAAGGTAAACAAAGCGGCTGGTCGCTATGGACATATGGCATCTCAAATTCTTGACAGTAGAATACAGGTCGCTATACCAGACATAATAAGCTGAGATACCAGTTCATCAAAGTACTTCAATAGCAAGATTACCACGATGAAGACATGCAGGCATGCAATCCATTTTTCTCTTCGCCCGTACATGCAGACAACGAATATACTTCTCAGTATCCGTTCTCACAGCAATCGGGCATTTATCCGTATCGCAGCGTAATCTTTGCATTACCTCTTTCGTTCGTATAGTACACATACAATCCTTCCTTTTATTGCCATAGGCCATCCACCATTTCTTGGTATCATATCCGCGTGTCATCTCAGGACTCGCAAGTTCAAGCGAAATAAGGATCGACCATATCATAACCATAACGCCGCCCCAAATGCACCATTGCAAACCCCTGCGTTTAGCATGCACGCTTCGTGGAAGAAGAAAATCAGCCGTCGGAAGAAGACAGGAAGAACAAGCTAAATTACAACATGGCAAAGAAGTATTCGTCCCACGGGAGTCTCTGAGCAAGGAGAGAGATCTACTCAAGCGGCAACAGCTGTATCACCATTGGCAGGTTTCATATCTTCCGATACTGCGGCGGCTTCCTCGACGACCTTGCCACGATCGGTGAGACCTGGGCGCCATTTTGTGAAGAGCTTTACGACCATTGGTCGGGCGTCCTCATCTGCTGTCCATTAGCACACCGCGTAAACACTATGAGCTGTATGAGACACGGATAGTACTCACAAGTATCCCAAACATCCTCCACGGCATTAAGAACCAGTTCCCTCGCAGGCGGCCTATAAGCAACCAAGAACAGCAAACTCTGTAACGCCATATTGACCGTTGCTGGATCTCTGCAAAGGCCCTTCACACGCGCCAGAACATCCATGCTCAAGCCAGGAATTTCGCCTAAGAATTTGATGACCAGACCACGATCTTGACCATCCAAATACGGTACCATACCATCCAGGACTTTCAGGACCCATTCTTCGTAATGTAATGGTGTGCCTTCCGAGGCCTTCATCTGGATTTTATCATTGTACCATTCTTCGCATAGCCAGGTAAGTGCCGTATCGAGTCGTTTCCGGAAATCTTCTAGGATGTATGCGCAGAGGTACTCTCGGATCTTGGTGGCGAGAGATGGCGAGATTAGACCATCTTCTTCTGGCTTGATAACCTCCAGACCTTCCAGCAGTCCCGGCGCACGAGTTGCTAAGCGACTGAGAATAGTAACCCAGGCATCGCGATCATACGCACTAGCTGCGAGTCTATTGATCCCTGCTTTGGATTTCTTTCCTCTCTCGTCTAAGGACTTCATCACATCGAACATTCGTACAACTGTTACTTGGCCGACTTGATTGGCTTGCTCAAAAGTCAAAGGGGGAGGAGCGGGGAGTGCGAAACGTCCAAGAGCTACACTTGGCGCTACTGTCGTCGTGTCTTCTGCAGGCGCACTGTCGAGTTTGTTAAGTATCTGCTCGGTGTCCTCCGCAGCATAGAAGTCCGGCTCATAATCATCATCCTCGTCTTCGACGCCCAGTGGAGAAGTTGCTGGATTTACGTTGACAGGGGAAGCAGCTTCAAGGATTTTGTATCTTTGACGGACGCCCTAAAATTGTTAGAATAAAGATGATCCTTAAGAATTAGGGGATTGGTTACCTCGACGGCTTGATTCAGGGTGTCTGCATCGATTCTCTGCATGATGGTGATGCCAATCTTAAGGACCAATTCTTCCGACAGTTGGGAAACATCAAAACTCTTCAATGCTTCATCTGTGGTGACCGTGAAAAGTTCCGCGATAGTATGTGGACCAGGTGTCAAAGGTGGCACCACAAATCTAGGTGCAATCTTCGGTATAGCAGCTCCCAGCTTCTGTCTTTTCGCCGCATCCAGCCCATCTGTAGGCTCTGGAGGTCCGCGTTTGCGTGTCGATTCGTCGAAGATATCAGCTCTTGATCGCATCATCCGCTCGATATATTGGTGCATTTTTCCCGCCAGAGGATGTTGCTGGTCACTGCCTGCTGTCAGCACTTCCTTGGCATTGGAGTCCTGGCTGTCATACCGCTTGAGCACATGAAGAAGTAGGGATCTGGTGGTCTTTTCCATGGACTTGACCATAACACGGAGTCTGGGAGTCATTGGGGAATTGGCTTGTTTCAATGGGTTGAAATTCAGGATGACAGTCAGAATTTTATTGGAGATATGGGGACGGGCACGAATTAGAGTAGATAGGGAATTCAGAGTTGCATCAATAAGTACCGCATCGCTGCTCATGTTAATTAGAGAAGATGGAAATACGAAAGAGTACTTACCTGCTATTCTCTTGGAAAACAGACAGGATTCGGTCTAACAGCCCAGAAGCTTCTGCTTCAAGATTCTTCGGAGGTATCAAAGGGTGAGTTTGCGGTACCATAGAAAGAGATACTTCCATAGGGTCACCACGCTGAGGGAAGTAAGTGTCTGACCTCAAAATCAAACGCGAGTTATTCATACCCTTGGGTCAGCAGGTGCTCCTGTGGTCTGAACAAGCACTACTCTCTGGGCAAATTTGATGCAGCAAATTCGGATACCTGGTGCGGCAGTATCCCATATCCGCAATATTCTTGACTTTATGGCCATCATTCGTTCCCAGGTCGTGCTGTCATGATTGTTGTTGATTCTGGTCACGCATGAAGGTTAGACCCCATTACAATAAAGCGATATTCCTTCCTGGTGCCTGAAAGATAATCCATATGCAAGTGGTAGGTCATGAGAGATGGGCATGGCAGGACATTCTTCAAGGTGCACGCAAATGTTGAGAGGGATACTACGTACATCCATCTAAGTACCAAAGGGTATATGCTCGCAGCAGTCTGCACAACACTCTTAACCACAGCTTGATCCTCCTGCGGATTCTCGATCATGTTCTTCAGCGTCTCTAGCACAATCAAGCTCATCGTCTCCTTCTGGCTCGGCGACACTGAAGGACTAGCAAACGTCTCAGCCAGGAATTCGGAAACCCATCTTCGAAGCTCAACTCTTGCGCCTGGAGCAGCTATAGGAAGAATTCCTTGTACGACTTGCGGATAATGGACGGCATCAGTGAGGACAAGTCTGCGCGCGTTTTCGAGCTGCTTTATCTGGTCGTCAACTGGGGAATCCATGGTGTTGTGGGGGTGCTTCGAAAGCTAGAACAGAGCTCTACGCGGGGCCTTTGGACCTGCATGTGAGAAAGAAGGCGAGCAATTATCTTTCGCCGTTTCGAGCAGAAATCGAGTCCAAATCCGCTTTGGCTGGTTGCGCAGCCTAGTAAAATCGTTCTGTTCGGAGTTATGGTGATGGAAGGGAAATGTTCTAAAGCTCCTTCTTAGGTAGCTTTTGAGTTGGAGACGCGCCTGCAGCCCGCGCTATTTATGTCCGCCTGAGGCTCCATACAGGGACCCGCCATTTGGGAATCATCGACGCCTCCAATAATTCGTGGTTTAAGAAGAATTGCCTCATCTTCACCCAAGGACAAAATGCCTATGTGAGTCACTGGAAGTCACCTACTTGAAATATGACCTCTAATGCGCAATCAGATTACCCAAATCCTCGTACTACGATACGCATTACAAGCAGTCCGCCGCACTCATCCGAGCTCGAAGACCATACCTGATCAAGAATGCGCTGACCGGGCTGGCTTTGTTTGGGTTCTGCGGCTTCGTCTGTTAGTGGATCCAACATTGAATAGTGGTGATTGCGGCTGATTGATGTCTGGCAGATTCATTTACGATCCGAGCGGTTTCCCAGGATGACTTCGAGGATGTGAAGGTCCCAGATGCTCCAGTTCAATCACCATCAGCGGGAGCAAGTACGATGGCACCCATGGCGAAGTGATGATCAGAAGAAATCAGGATAGACTTCGCGGATAGTCATGTATAGTTGGGATAGTTGGCACAGTGTACAATTACATTACGAAATGGCATGGAACGGCGTTTGGGCATACAGGCTTTTTCGAAGTTAGAGCATACCATTGGCTGAGCTCTATGTTATAAATACAAATGCGAGGCGATATGTGCCAGCGCCAAGATCCTCATGGCCCGAATGTCTATACAAGACGATCTCAAGCCTCCATCCAAAACTCCCATGTGTAAATGCCCAACCCAAAGACGCCTAAACCGTATGTGCCCTGTCATTATCGTATAAACCGTTTCAGAACCGACTCGCCAAAGCTGCTGTTTGCTCCCGCCTTATTTCGTGAGGAAAATCGCGTGTTGTGTCCGATAATCCCACCGAAGCCCGTTGGTTTATATTGTTCTTGAGGAGGTCAGGCCCATGATTTTGGCCATTCTGTTGATCTGGCAATGCTGGTGGATTTCTATTCTGCTGAGGAGATAACGATGGTTGCCTACTACCCAATGGCGAGGGAGCTATCGTATGATTATGGTTTGAGTTGGCAAAAGGATTGTGTGGGGATATTCGACCTCCAGAGACGCCGTTCGAATGGTGTAATAACGATGATTGAAAATTACTGGTGGTTGGTAATCCTGAGCCGTGCTGATGTGAATTTCGTCGAGATTGAACCTGTACCTGAGAGAAGGGACTGGCTGTTCTTGGAACTTGCTGATTCGAGGGTTGTCTTTGTATCATATGTGCGTGGGAGGGATGCTGGGGGTTCGCCCAGGGAGTTTCCTTCATGAATTGCTCTTCCGCTGGCCTGATCCGCGAGGATGAGCTGGCGTGGCGAAGTGCAGCAAGTTCTTGCAAAGGCATGGCTGGTTGGGGTTGTTGAACTTGACTTGATCGCTACTGCCAGTTAGCATCTCCTATGTACTCGTTATATTTTGATTATATTTTCTTAACATACTCTCCACCTCGCAAAATCATCTTGCGTTTCTTCATCAGTGGCAGAGGCCATTGTCGGAGCTGCCGGAAAACCAACGTGCTTGGCTACGCCAGAGAGAATAGACACCTCGCTGTTATATGCTATTTGGTTCAGAACTTGCTGCGATTTCTGGGTCGGGAATTTCAAAGCATAGTCCGGAACACTACCGGCATGGTTTCTCCTGTCGTGCTGTATTTCGTACCATTTCTGTCCGAGGTGTTCGAGCTTCTTTTCTCGAATCTCGCGAACTTCTTGTTGGTATTGAACGAGAATTTGACTTCTCTTCGCCACAGATTGAATCTTAAGATTCTCCAATTCAAATTCTCTCAGCTTGTCTGCGATCCGTATACGTTCGTCTCTTCGAGCAGTTATACTTCGCATCATCGCAAGGTATCCGGGGTGTGTAGGATTATCCTGCCGAAGCATCTCTTCTTCCTTATTCAGATGTGCCAATCGTTCCTCGTAGAGCCTTGACGCATGATTAGTGATGCCAGAGGGCAGAATTTTGAATGGTTCTTACCTATCTCTGAATGTTGCGAATTGTCGCTCTATCGTGACCAGTTTTTCAATTGCGATTCGCTTTCTCTCCACTGATCCAATTAGCAGAGATCATGGACTCGAAGTTCGTGGAACAACTCACGTTCTTCCTCGTTCTTTATAGCAGCCTCAGCCTCGTCATCGCCTCCAACTTCTGCCCCTTCGTCACCATTTCTAACTTCATAATCTCCATTGACGGCAATGTCGCCATCATCTTCGTGGCCTTCCACGCCATTTTCAACAGCTTTCTTCTTTTTTCGACCTCTTTTCTTCGGCGATATCGGTATACTTTGTGCTTCTATGTTGTTTTCTTCAGCTGCGACAGCTTCCTCGACTTCTTCGAGAATTTCGTCCTCTTGCGCTACCTCTTCATCGTCGCCAGAAACATTACCGCTGATCGGATTCGATAATTCTCCCTCTTCGTCAGGATCGGCATCGTCCTCAATCGCATAGTCGTCACCGGGGATCATTACAGAGCCGGTGCGCTTGCGCAAAGGCTCGTCAAGGTCATCGTCAACTGCACCCCCCGCCATTATCGAACGTTTGCGCTTCCTCGTATCTGCGTCTGCGACCGATAGCAAATTCTTCCCCTCGCCAGCTGAGTCGCCTAACGAGGTAGGCGCGGTTGTGGGTTGCTGCTCGGGGTCCCCACGCTCTGAGCTTTTCGGCGAGTCTGGATCATTTAGGGAAATGTCGTCGGAGGACAATGGATCATCGTCATCGTCGTCCAAATCAGCTGGACCTACTTGCTGTTGTAGTTTGCTCGGGCTGTGTTCGTAGACTTGACTACCGTCTTGGGCGCTCATGACGAGGTCCTGCTGCAGTCGAAATTTACGGGGTGATTCTTCGAGACGTTCTGTCTCTGCTTCGGAGTCGTTCTCGTCGTCGTCGTCGTCAGAGATCATGCTGAGCTCATCAGAGCCTTCTGCGTCATCGTCTTGGTTGCCATCTTTGTCCTCAATCTCGCTCAAGCTACTAGAGCCGTCACCGTCGATCTCGACGTCGCTCAGCTCGGTGAGGGAGCCCTCTTCGCGGGCGACCTGCAGTATAGCATCTACTGCTTCCTCCATATCCATGGCAATCCCTCAAATAATGATATCCGTTCCCAATCTTGCTTGTATATGTGGTGGTCCTTACATAACCTCGTGTCGGGATGTGCGATGGGGGTAAAGTCGTGATGTTTACGTGCGCGGGGGTGGTTGATTGTAGATAATCAAGAGTTTGATCGCTCCCCGTGGATTTTGTATGTTACTGTGAGTAGGAAGCAGCTGTCACCGAGATTTGAGGGCGAGTATAGGTTTGGGTGAGTGGTGGGGAGTGTTGGGTGCTGTGGGAGAGGGAGAAGAAGCTGGGGCTTTACTTCAGACCAAGAGCGAGTGAGCAGACGCATTCGCGGGTGATCATAATCCTGGTCAACCCGGCTGGAGCTAAAGTTACACCGCCCGCTATACCGGGATTAGCGCAGATATTTTACCGACGAGGTATGAGGATCCGATGGAAAAATTGTAACCAGCCGGACCGCAAGAAGATTTCCACTTTCTACTTCAATTGGTACATTTCAACACTACAAAATGGGCAAACACAGTCGCAAAGATGGTGATGATAGCACGAAGAAGTCCAAGAGTAAAGGGCACTCCAAGAAGTCTATAGTTGTGGATGAGGCGGCTGTCGATCCAACTCTGGCTTTGCTGTTTGCGTCCAGCGTAAGTATACTTATCAACGTAGCTTTTCGAGAGGGGAAAGTAATATTGACGTTCGCATTAGGCTGGGCCAGTCAAAGCGCCTCCAAAATCACGTTATACAGAGCCTCCACCACCGAGAAAGCAAGTGGTCGCGGATGATTCAGATACTGATGATGATGAAGCGGAACCTGAGGGTGACGAGGAGGATTTGAGCAGCGTAGAAGGAGATTTGGATGATGTGGATATAGAGGAATTGTCAGAATCCGACGACGAGCAAGATGGAGGGGTCGAATTGGACAATATTATTGAAGCCTCAGCCTCCAAGCCGGAGCGGAAGCGGAAGAGGAAGGCCGAAGAAGAGGACCTTGAAGGCAAATACATGCAGAAGCTGGCTAGGGAGGAAGAAAGAGAGGAAGAGCAGCGTAAGGCTGAAAGACGTCTGAAGCGCCAAAAGACATTGGCCGAACAGGACACAGATAAGACAGAGGAAGCCGAAGACCAAGCATCGAACTCGGACGAAGCTTCAGCAGATGATATCGAAAGCGACTCCGATGCGGAGAGACCTGTAATCAGAGTCGTGCCGTCGGATGTTCCTATGCACGAATCTCTAGCCCCGAGCAAAGACTCATTGGAGCTTGAAAAAGCCACTCGAACAGTCTTCCTCGCCAATGTTTGTACCTCAGCAATAACCGATAAATCTGCCAAAAAAGCCCTCCTTGCTCACATGGGTTCGTTCCTGCCAGAACTGCCGGAACCTCTGGCAGGTAAACCAGATCACAAGGTTGAATCAATTCGTTTTCGATCCACCGCCTATGCGGGTACTGCACTCCCTAAAAGAGCTGCATTTGCTAAGAAAGAACTCATGGATGCTACTACAAAAAGTACAAACGCCTATGTTGTATATTCTACTGCATTTGCAGCTAGAGAAGCTGTCAAGAAGTTGAATGGGACTACGGTTTTGGACCGCCACCTTCGTGTAGACGGAGTCGCGCATCCTGCCAAAACAGATCATCGCCGGTGTGTCTTTGTCGGGAATCTCGGATTTGTAGATGATGAGAGCATGCTTGATCAAGGAGGAGAGACTGAACGAAAGCGCTCCAAGATCCCATCCGATATCGAGGAGGGTTTGTGGAGACAATTTGGCAAGGCTGGTACTGTAGAAAGTGTTCGAGTGGTACGAGATGAGAAAACCAGAGTTGGCAAAGGGTTCGCTTATGTGCAATTCGAGGTAACCAGACTCCTCTTCTCAAAGGCCAGTGAATATTTGTTAACGCTCACAGGATGCAAATTCAGTAGAAGCTGCACTTCTCTTCAACGAGAAAAAGTATCCCCCTATGTTACCCCGCGTATTGCGTGTAGTCCGTGCCAAGGCTGTTCGCAAAACCGCCAATGCAGCAGCTGCCAACACCCGCCAAGATCCTCGCAATGGTAGACCTGGCAATAAACCTCGCATCTACCAACCGAAGACAACTTCTGAGATGTCATCACTTCAAGGTCGAGCTGGAAAACTTCTAGGCAAGTCCGGAGCTGCGCAATTCAAGAAGAAGGATGCAGCCAGTGGTGCGAATGGTACTGTGATGGGGAAGAAGGGTGATGGGAAAGCCATAGAGGGCATTTCCAAGACCCCGGAGGCTATTATTTTTGAAGGTTACAGAGCCAGTTCCAAGAATGGAAGGCCGAAGGATCTTAAGCTGGGTGGTGCGAAGAAGGGTAAGGGAAAGCCGAAGACGAGAAGTAGTACTCGCGCAAGCTCTTGGAGGAAAGCAGGCGGCAAGAAAGCGAGTTGAGAGACTATCGTGTAGTTTAGTCAGGACTTCAAGGAAAGGATCTGAAATTTCCAAACATCTTCGTTCAGATAAGCCGTTATAGGTTGTGATTGCGTCTGTCGCTGACTACGTTTACTCTGGGACAGAACGACCTTGCGGTGCGGGAAGCTGTGCCTAGCATCCCACGTACTAGTAAATAGATAGCAGCATGGCTATTTCATTTTCTCCAATAGTTTTGGAATTCAAGATTGGCGCGGATGTTGTGATCAGTTCAGCCTAGTAAGTGAATATGAACAATCATCTCATTGTTCCTTACGTTCATCATTCGAGGCGTACCAATTTCGTGACCAGGAAAGGAACAAATGAAGACTCGACATGTAGAAATGAAATGCTAAACCAGGTCCTATAGTAGTTTTGGAACTTTGAGATATTATTCGAGTAAGGTTTCAGATCATTTTCGTGATAACACAAATTGATCGAGTAAATGTCCTGATTCGATTGTGTTGCTTCATTCCGCACATCAGTTCAGTTCAGTTTCTCGGAGATGAATTTAGCCCGTCTCGATCCCAGCATCGAATCCTGTCTATGATCTCAAGTGCAACTGGATTCGCAGAGGTATGATTCTCTGCTGGGCCTACGTTCACAAATGTAACATAAAAATGCATTCCTACGAGTTCCAACCTTCCCGAGACCAACCGCAACTTCACACCCAAGCGCTGCTTCTCGAGAACCAACCACGACTCCTCGAAAAGTGCAAACTTATCTCAATCAATAATCAGCATGACGATCTACCAACTGCTGACTCTCGCGGTACTACTGCTTGCTCTCGGTATTGAGGTTGTCGGTACTCCAGCCCGTTCTCTGATCCAACCTCAAGCCATTCATATGTCTCCAGGTGGTGTTCTCCGTAGGTTCTACTCATTCAGACGCCTTCACACTAACACTTTTCTTGATCTATCAAACCAAAACTAACCTCCTGCAGTCCCATATCCAAGTGTACCTCTCGAGTTCAATGGAACCATTGATGGTGTTCCCGTCCTGGCCAGAGGTTCATACCAAGCTATATACGCTCAGCTCGGTCTTGATGATCCTACTGAGACGGCTATTGGATTCTACAACGAGTCATTTGCTATCGTTTCGCGGAAGATGGTGAGCCGCTCTAAGGAAACGAAGTATTGTGTGGTCAGGTCGGAGAATGTCGCTGACCACCTTGCGACAGTCCGATTGCAACTGTGTTCCAGTGCCCAACAATCCACAATGGAAGCGAGCATACGTCTTCTCCCTCGAGAAAATCATCAAAGTCATGAGAAATTGGAAAGGTGATTGCAAGATCAAGGCTCAAAGCTGCATGCTTCTGAACTGCTACTACGGCTCTGCTGTCCATGCCTGCAACGATGCAAGTAGCTCTCTTCCCATGGCACAACAATCTTCTTATCAGAGCAGTGTGCTAATTCGATTTTTTTGTGTAGAAGAAAGAAGACAAGCTTCTCAAGTGTAATGTCTTTGCCGACTATACACAGAAGGTTCGCGATGAATGCTATGTTGCGAAGAGAGGGCTTTCCGGTGAGGCTGGTGGTCAGATTTGGGATACTGAAGGCTGGAATCTTTATGTGATCAATAAAGGTTGTGGCGCTGCTTCGATTGGGCCCCCTATCAACGATAAGATCAACGAATGAGCAGAGAGCCTCGCGTGGATTTGGTTCAGGCGATATGGATCAGTTTGCTTTCGCGATTCGCATCTAAGATTTTCTCGATGGGAATGGTTATTACTTGTAAGTTCTTCGAGAGGATCATGCAAAAAGGCGTTATTTTTCACTGCAGTCATAATGAGTGATGATTGTATCGCGGTTGATATGACTCCATTGCCTAACACGGGGTTGAGGGGTCACCTGCTAGCCTCCTTCAACTTCTCAGCTATATCTCAGCTACGTTTCAGACAGACTCAAGTTCATCCCTACATGGCCACATTTGTCTAAGTATAGACACTCAATTTTTACTCTATGATGATTCGGGCGTTCAGTAGCCATAGATCGTCTCCCTAAGCCAGGGGGACCAAATGCGCTTCTCGTGCGTTACTCTAGTACCGACTTTTACAGCTATCTGAGAGACCTGGGCCCCAAAATTCTTCATTTTTCAATCAATATCCTACAATATTCATTATGTGAGAGCTTGGCTAGAAATCATTTTGATATTTTGAATCTGTGGAAGTTTTGACTTCTTGTTGACATTAGCTTAACAGTAAGCGAGAATCCTCCCGAGGCGAGATCTAGACAACCAGAGGTCTATAGCACTTGCTTCAAAATAAAAAGGGCCTTACTTCGTACCATGAACAATACCAAAATGCCGTACTGTCAGAGCTGGAGTATAGCCTTAATTCAGCATCGTGCTACAGCATGACCGTTGCACAGAACCGGTTTCGAAAGAAACAAATGGCAAAGTCTTTGAAAATCCGTAGAAATCCCCTGCTTATTGAGAGGTCACCCACTTCGCTCCCTTGGCAACATTGAGCAAGAACTCCTCACCACGCTCTACACCAGGGAACAACCAGAAATAGTGCGGAACGCCCTCATAGAAATCACTCATTGTCTGTACACCTTCCTTCTTCAACATCTCTTCGATGACCTTCCCATCGTCTCTCAATGGATCCTTGCCACATGTACTAATATACGTTGGTGGGAAGTCCTTCAGATTCTTGCTCAGCGACACGAAGGCTGTCTCGTCATCGGGCTTTACGCCTGCAGCCTCGAAGAAGGTCTTCATACTGCCGGCGTCGATGACAGGAACTCCACTTCCGTTTTCGGTATAGGCTTTGTACTGGGATTTGTAGTCTGATGGTACAGAATCTGGATGAGCGGCTACCGGGACCATGGCAACGATTCCTGAGATTTGGGAGCCGTTGCCGGATTTGATGAGCTCATTGGCCACGGACAACGCCAAACCACCGCCGGCTGATGCTCCGATAGTGAAAAGCTTGGAGCTATCGCCACCGAATTTGGTAGAGTTGTTCCGAGCCTATTTGCGTTAGTTGACCTGATTGAACATGAATATGGAAAGATGATTACCCATTTGAAGGCAGTGAGACTATCATCAAGTTGAGCAGGCCACTTGTCGGTCTGTGTAAGACGATAGTCCACTGAGATGAGAATACAAGGGGTATTCTTTGAGATTGCCCGACACCATGCATCTTCAGCGTCGATGCTACCTGTGAGCCAACCGCCTCCGTGATAATACACGCCGACTGGGAGCTTCTTGTCAGTGGCTGATGGAGGGGTGTAAATCCGAACAGGCACTCCGTCAGCGGTGGTATTTTCGGTAATGACTGAGACATCTGGTGGTGGAGCTTGTGCTGCGAGTACTGCACCTAGACCATTGAATTGGTCGACGATGTCCTGTGCAGATCCCGAGAGAAGAGGGCGTTGACCAAGAACTTTCTCATAATCGAGCCAGCCTTGAGCGTAGCCTTCGGTGGATGGTTCCGCCATTTCTATTGGATATGCGGAATCAGTAGGCACTGAGTGAAGTGACGAAAGAGTAGCTGGAATCCAAGTCGAAAGCTTGGGATGCTTAGAGGCTTGGAAGTCTGGTGGAATGTAGTTTAAATCCGAGAATCACTGAAGCGTTCAAGTAAGTAGAAGTGAGAAAGCAAGGCAAGGAGGAAGGCGCGTTAGAGCTATTTAATACCTTCCCAAGACACCACAGGACCTGATCTAAGGACAATGTCTAGCTTCTACCTACACACTGGGGAGGGGCATTGAGGGGTTCCTCTAGCTTCACTAGCCTCGCTTCTGTACGACTTGGCCCAATAACCAGAGCGATACCACGAACTTTACTTCAGATGTCTCTTCAGCTTCGTAGTTATGCTGCTTCAGGTGGCTTGATTGAAGAACATAAAGCTCTGGACCGATGAGCCCGCGAAAGCTTTCTCTTCCTCATACCTCCATATGGTATTCAATTGCGTGGAAAAACAATGCCGAGGAATTCAACTATTCTCGCCGATATCGAAAGGGGGACTATCAGCCTCGTGCGGGGCAGCGGGGTAGCGGGTCGGCGGGCAATGGCGTCTGCCAGCTTCGACCCTTCCCAAAAGGAAGGACGTAATAGTAAATTGGAAACAATGCGGGATGGCTTCCCCCGAGACGGCCGAAATCGAATTGCAGCAAGTGTTCGGAGAGAAAAGTTGGATGGAATCGAGCGGTCTCGATGTTGCCTTCACCTATGTCGACTCTTGGCGTCAGGTATAAATCGAGATCTTGTATCACTTCGATGGCATCTTGACTTCGACGACAGCTCTTCTCACTCCATCTGATTCTTCTCTGATTTGTTCGACTGCTCCGCCTTGTGAACGCACCATTTCGCAAAAGTCCTCCATGGATCCCCCCACACCAAAATAGACCTTCTTCGCTGCCACCAGCGATGTGCTCTCGTTTGCAGGTACACCTTCAAGAAGACCCACTAGACTTTCTGCAAATGATCTCAAAGCAGCTGGCGAATAGATGGTTTCAGCTCCGATTATTGTCAATAGAGTAGATTCTGAGCTCATGCTCCCCTTGACGAGTTCGACAAACTCTGGACTCCACGCACCGGAGAAGAAAGTAAATCTAATTTTGTGCGATTCAAGGTAAGAAAGGAAGTCTTTGATAACATCTTCGTCGAGATCCAATTCACCTTCAGCTTCCCATGAATCTTTGCGAATACATTGCGCCCAAGATAGTAGGATATTTGGTAATGTGACGAGCTGAAGAACAGTCGGATTGTAGTCGGCAAGTCCAATATCGAGCGACCCCATAGGGTTTGAGCTTTTCAACAGCCATTGAAAAACGGCCAAAGAAGGAAGAGCAGTACCACAGCCCAGCTAGTCTTGTTAGTCTCACTCTGAAATTGAAACCAGATGCATACCTCTAGAATCCTCCTGGAAAAGACAGCACCTCCTTCCCTCTCATGCAAGACTTTGACCACATCTACCGAGCTCTCCCAACTCTTGAATCCGCCCTCGTAAACCCCCGTCTTTACATCATCCTTCCCTAGGTTTCCTAAGCCTTCGTCATCCTCCTCAGCCATGAGCTGGACCCGTACATCCCAAAGTTCTCTTCTCGGGATGGAGATTTGCGATCCATCGTCAAGTTTGATGACTAACGTGTTGTACACGATTTTCGATGGTAGCGCCTTCAGCATAGTTTCCAGATCATGTACTTGTGGCTGCAGCAATGGCTGGCCCGCGATGGGGAAAGCTGAACTCGTAGCTCGCTGCAATGTTCCCGTTTCAGCGGCATGACTTGGCAATATAGGCCCCGAATCGAATTCCGTGACCGACGTATCTTCTATGTCGTCTCCTGAAAAGGAGAAGCTGAAGGTGGACATCTCGATGGTGGTGTTGATAAGTGAGCAAATGCACGTGAGCATGAGAATTTGAGTGCAGAGTGCTAAGACTTTACGCGAGACATGAATCTGCTGCGCAAGCTAAGGGAGCTCGTCAAAGATTTCCACCGACAAAATTCGATATCGCGTGTTGACTTTAAACGAAATTAATAATTGAGCATGATTAGAATCAACATTTGATATGGCATCTTTCCTTTCCCGTCTGTAATGTAATCTACTCGAAGATTGGGTACACAACAGTATAGCTGAACAAGCATACGCCGCAAGGCCATTGATTACCTGCTGTAATAAATCGTTACATGAGAACTGTACTTTTACAATCGCATTCTTTAACCGAAACTGACATGATTCTCGGAAATAGAGAAAGTCTTTCTGACTCTTCCCAGCACGAACACTTCACTTATCCTGATTCTACCAATCATCCCCTACTTTTCTTTCCAAGCAACTACTAGTCTGCTAGCTTACTGATCGTTCATGTAACAACAGCTTCGGAAAGTGGCATGTGAAGGAGAGCATATGCTGAAATTCATGGGCACCACCAAGGAAATTTTGGGATATTACGTTCCAAGCCTGTTAACAAATGCCAACATCGTCGGCCAAAATATATTAGTTTGATGCGGCCACAAAAGTTACGGGAAAATACAATCGCATGTTTCCGCGCATGAGAAGTCCACAATAGATTTCACGGATTCGTGTCCGGTAATCATCAAGTGAAGCAGGACAAGGCTGTCCAATTTCGTTCCTGCGATGAGAAGTGAAGTGTCAGTGAGGAAAGTCCTCTGAAAATTTGGTAACTTCAGCCAAGTTCCAAGTACAGTTTAGTAGCATCATGACTACGATTGCTACTCAAGTGCATATCTCTCGATTGTTCCTTGACATTGAACGAGAATACTCCAAGAGGTACTTTTGTACATAACGCATTCAGACTTCCCAAAGTGCAATTTGTATTTGGCTCTGGAGACGGATGTCAGGGAGCAGGGAAGTGGGGCGTTGCCTGTGGCTGGAATGAGTCAGCAGATGGCATGATTACTCAGGCTTTAGAGCGCAATTAATAAGGCGCCTGCAGGACGAAATGTAAAATAGCGAGAATGAACAGCCAGTTATATAGACACTCCTTCCATAGTTCAGCTACCAAAAGTGTAAAATATTGCGCAAATATGGACGATCAGGGAATCGAACCCTGGACCACCTCTAGGTTCGAATGACTCGATCATTCTATGCTAAAGAGGTATTATACCACTAAACCAATCGCCCGCGGGTTTCCGGATACAGGCAAAATAAATTATTTCGGTACTACTCTATTCTTTGAAAGTACGGTGGCCTGTTTCCCACTACGGAAGACGGAAAACCGGTCTGTGAATGAGGGGACGTCCCTACTCGGTTATGCTCGCTTACGACCGAGAAGTCGTAAATACACTCTCGTATTGTCTACTAATAGTATCCGATGGCTGAACGTTTCTGCACTCCGACGAATTATCGCTAGGTGTATCCCTCACTTTCTTTTCCATTTCGTATCCATTTCATCACTCTCCCTCCATCTGCGTGACCAAATCTGACGCTTGACCGTTTGACTGTACGAGGAGGTCTTATTACAGTATCTATTTGACATATTGAAGCGCGGAGATGTGTGTGGATGGCTGCGGGGCATATATCGCAACCATCCAAATCTGGCTTAGTGCTACAGCCCAGTCAGAAAACTGTTTGTAAAACT
The DNA here is from genome assembly GCA_014282315.1 of Neospermospora avenae. Classification (NCBI taxonomy): domain Eukaryota; kingdom Fungi; phylum Ascomycota; class Leotiomycetes; order Helotiales; family Ploettnerulaceae; genus Neospermospora; species Neospermospora avenae. The sequence continues at coordinate 24,229 of JACBAH010007694.1, forward strand.
CATCTTCTAGCTCTATTGTACGATATGTCAGGCTTTTGGGAGCCTGTGTTATGCAGTTATTTTATCATCGTCAAGTGAATTTGCGGAATTCACGTTTTCGGATTACCGTCTTCCACTACAGACGTTTACCTAGACGTTCATACTTCAACATCATTCAAACAGAAGTGTTGGTGATTCTGATATTCAGGAATTGATGCGTTCACAGACCCCCCTATGTTCTAGAAAAATGATGTTCTAATATAGTCGAAATTTCGTGGACTAAAGTAATCACCCTATACCCGGCGTTCATGAACCCGCCTGCTACCTCCGTCTCTCTCATTTACCCTCAACTTGGCTCGCGAATTCATTTACCTTGCTTCTGCTCGCCTGGGGTTCTGTCGGAACTACAGCCGGGTCAAGTCGAGACGGAGTGAATCTTGATCACCATAGATAAAAGTTGTTTGCTTTTTGGATTGAGATTACTATCAGTATTGACCTTTTAAGGCGCAAGTATTGCTTGATTGTCGGGCAATATTAGGCGATTTGCTGAATAACTTCCCTACAGGTCACATGCTCTGCTTGAAAACCTCACAATACATACTTTTCATTCGATGTGACTTCGTTTGCTTGGGCGGCATCAAAATATATCGATTTCGTTTTGCTCACATCCGTGTCTGCCAAACGGGGGACATGTCCGGACTTCCGAATGGAAAGAGACCAAGTCTCAATCTTGAAGGCGGACCCAGTCCACTGTACAAGAGGTCACACTAGAATGAGCACTTGTTCATACGGAATATAAATCACGGGCCCAAAAGTTATCTTCCATGAACATTTCTCTTATGCAGTCCTAGTTTTATAGGTTTGGTGGTTTCGGATAAACTTTCCCTCGTCGTCATAAGACCAAATAACAAAGTCAGCAAGACACATCAACATTGTATCGAAATGCAAACGATAAGTCCATTTCCTCGGCGAATCTATGCCTTCGCAAATTTTGACTTTTGGAGAAAGGACTGTCGGTAGACAGACTGCGTCGAAGAGCGTGTCCGTAGAGATCCGGCCAGTGACTCAGTGAGACAGAATCACTGGGTGTCCATGATCATTACGTCTGTCCTAGACCAAGACCGGACCTTGAGGATGACGATTCTCTTCCTTGAGTCATCGATCTTAGGATATTATAGCTATGGTGGAGTGATCTATGAGTATGAGCAAGTCCCTTGAGGCTCTGAAGATTCAATCTGATTAAAGCCGCTATCGATGCCAGGAAAAAGTGGCCGAAATGGGCGAAGTTATCTTCATAGGTAACCATTTCATAACTTCAAATACTTCCTTGACTTATAGTCTCAGTAATGTCGCGTACCAATTTTCCGAATTTAGTAGAATAATAAAGTAAAGTTCTGGAATTATCTTGTGACTTTAGTATACTTGTGTGGTGAGGTGCACTAATCGGCCACCTTTTTTCTGACATCGATAGAGCCGCTAGTGCTTCGCTTACGCAGGCTAGCCCACAGGTAGCCCACCTTCCCACCTCACGAACTTTTTGTCGAGATCCAAATCAACGAAAACCTCGAACACCACGATTCAGTCTCCGCATCAAACAGCGGTTAAACCGATTGAGTCTCTTGTTCTCCAAAAACAACAACCACATGTAAGTCTGCGCGCTGTCGATACTTCATGCGCCAATACTGACAAGACTGTCCGGCAGTCAAAATGAAGCACCTCGCAGCTTACCTTCTCCTCACCATCGGTGGTAACACCTCTCCTTCCGCTTCCGACGTCAAGGCCGTTCTCGAGTCCGTTGGAGTTGAGGCCGATGATGAGCGTCTATCCACCCTCATCTCTGAGCTCAAGGGCAAGGACATCCAAGAGGTACGGAAATTCACGATTAGAGATATGCGCAATTGGGGCTAATGAACATACAGTTGATCACTGAGGGATCTTCCAAGTTGGCCTCCGTCTCATCTGGTGGTGGCGGTGGATCTGCCCCAGCTGCTGGAGGCGCTGCCGCTTCAGGCGGTGCTGCTGCTGAGGAGAAGGAAGAGGAGAAGGCTGAGGGTACGTTATACAATTGCGAGACTGTTTGAACTGATACTAATGCGCCTTACAGAGAAGGAGGAGTCCGACGAGGATATGGGTTTCGGTCTCTTCGACTAAGCAATCAAATTCTTTCTTCACGGATGCCACGCTCTCGACAATTCAAAGCAAATGGTCAGGGGTCATGGGAGGAGTTGTGCGCGCTTTGCAGGAAACTTGCACATTACGGAAATTGGGTCGGTTTCATGAATTTCAACGATGGAATGCCCCGGATGCAGGTTATATAACGCAATAAAGACGTGCTTCTTCCAACATACGATGGCTCCTTGGAACTCATGGCTTTGATGATAAACGTGATAAATGATCAATATTGTGACCCCATTACTTTCTGCGAGGAATTTGATATTGGCAAATAGAGCGCCGAACCAGTACTTGCGACCTCATCAAGTCCGGAGACGAAATGGCCCTTTACGAACAAAGGTCCACTTCAAATTGTAACCTGGATCTAAAAGTTATCTCTGCTATGTCCATCAATCCAAGCAGTTGCATCTTTCAAATTATTATCATCATTCCAAGGCTGAACAGCCTCGTAATTTATGCCAAGTCTCTGGGGCTTCTTGCCCTAATCGCGCAGACAAATCGACGCTAAGGAAAAAGCGGGAAGCGGGAAGCGCTAGAGAATCCCCAAATCCACATCTAGCTTTTGAACCTCACTTTGTGATTGCCAGCCACAACTCCGACTTTCGACAAACATCGAAAGCCGACACATACATCAACCGCAGATATGGCAGACGAATACGTGAGTAATGATTAAGACCTCCTTTCTTCGGCGCACTCAGGCGCACTCAAGCGCACCGCTTGTGCCATGATTCCCGTCAGGAAGACATATTGCTGACAGTTTTTATGCTACAGGACGCCGTTGAGGCCGCCGAGATCAAGAAGAAGAGAGCATTCAGAAAGTTTTCCTACCGTGGAATCGACCTCGATCAGTACGAATCCCACACATACATACCCAAGTCTTGAGAATTACAAAGGGGAGCAAATAAGCTAACCCTCGATTCTTCAACTATAGACTCCTCGATCTCTCCTCCGATCAGCTCCGTGATGTTGTCCACGCTCGCGCTCGCCGTCGTTTCAACCGTGGTCTCAAGCGCAAGCCTATGGGTTTGATCAAGAAGCTCCGCAAGGCAAAGCAGGAGGCCCAGCCCAACGAGAAGCCACCTCTTGTCAAGACTCACCTCCGAAACATGATCGTCGTCCCAGAGATGATTGGCAGCGTTATCGGTATCTACTCAGGAAAGGAGTTCAACCAGGTCGAAATTAAGCCTGAGATGGTCGGACACTACTTGGGAGAATTCTCTATCTCATAGTACGTATCATTTTGCAAGATATGTCCGGATTATGCTAACACTCTTCCAGCCACCCTGTCAAGCACGGAAGACCCGGTATTGGTGCTACTCACTCTTCCCGTTTCATTCCTCTCAAGTAAATACTTGCTGTACGCTGGGCTTTTTACGGATGGGATGGGCGCATGGATATGGGACGTTTGCCAATAGCAGTCAATAAATAAACTGCCGCAGATACGAATCAAATCCTCCAACCTCTAAAAACGCGTGCTATGAATGTGATAATGAAGGCTGAGATCTGGAAACGAAATACAACCATGTTGGAAGTATGTGATAAAGCGAAGTCTTGCATCTCAAGTAGCACACCTTGCTGTCTCCAAAATCTTGCATAGGACTGCACATCTAGCCAATGCAGCGCTTCCCAGGATGTCGGTCGGACCAACGATCTCACCTCGCTCCCGCTCGGCGGTCATTCATTCTAGAATTTAACATCAGCTATAGTTTTCTTCATTCTCTGGTGTTCCTTTGGCGGATGTATCGGTGGAATTGCTTCTTCACGATATAATAATGATGCTTGACAAGATACCTACTGTCACGGCAATTGTATTTCACGTGAGAAGTTGGTAGGGGTGGGACCAACTACCTTGCTTGCTTGCTTTACTGCGTTATTGCCTCGATATGCTCTTTAGATTACATGCTCTCAGATATAGATTTTGAAGTGCTTCGAGTCCTTCTTCACAAGAGCCATCAGGCATGTTATTTCCGATCATGGCACGGGTTGACCTCTCAATGCAACTCTGTACGATAAGGTCTAAATATCATTGAAGATACTTGCTGCTTCTTGGAAATCCAATATCGAGTGTCCTAACAGCCATAACCAGCCATTACTGGTGTTCGACCTGACCGTCATTATGCTCTTTCACACCCGGTTTCGAAACGTTATCTGCGATTGGAAGGCAATACATGATCCAGAAGAAAACTGTGAGGACTGAGAACGGAGCTGAAGAAACCCGTTAAACGGGTTCCCTTTGATTCAGTACGTATGGAGTAGTGAAACACAGATGAAGATATCCTGAGATTCTTTGGCAAGTGATGAGAAGGTCGAAGAGCACAAAGTACTTTAGCTCGCTTCCTAGGATTGGTTCTGTAAGCTTCGGGAATTGCAAAATTGACGTCAATGCTCTCTTGAATAGATATGGCTATCAATCTGCTGGACGCATGAAAAAAGAAATTCAAGAAGCAAGGCACACCGGTCGCCTGGTCGTGTTAGTAATTTAACGGTTGTTAGTTCCTCTGTCGATCCGGAGCTATATCGCCCTATCATGCCTTGTCACATTTGACGGGCGTACGTCGAAGAATCACATATAACATCCCCCTTTTGAATTGTATGGTAACCACAACCATAGGTTTCATGGATGATTTGGATACCTGTGGATGTTGTGATGCAGGAAGCTTATGCAGGGGTAAAGTAACGGAGAATCGGGCGGCGGCCCTGTTCGCGTCCAGGAACACCGTTCGCGTACAGTAACTGTACCTGTACCTGTCGTCTTATCTCATCACCCAACCAACCGAAGCATCATCGCTTGCGTCCATTCGAGAAGTTCGAGAGAAGCAAGGATACCAATTTTTATATCTCTCTCCTACATCACATTTCAAGAATCACTACTGCGATTGTAAGGGCAACAGCTTATTGCTAATCTTTGCCTTACGCTACGATGCCGCGCAAAACTTGTCAGCAGCTTTAAAATATCAATGCAACCGTGCAGAAGGGCCCCCGGGACTTACCTAGCAACCAGGCAATATCTTTCGAACACCTGCATATTACTGGCAGTTACAGCTTATTCAGGGGAAAGAAATGAAGAGCGATGAACGCTCGAGAACTATACCCTCCGTCCGATCACCTTTACCAGCAAGAAACGCATATTGCCATCCATTCCGATCCTACTGGTGAGTTTACCAGCGTACTCCTTACGCTTTCACCCTTCGAGTTTTGGTCAAACTGCTCTCGGTCGTGGCTGTATCTCACATGGTCGAAAGCATAAGTTTCCGAAATTAGAAGCACGGTCTAATGGATTCTTCTGCTCCAGATCTTCGAGACGGAGGGCTTGCAGACTTTGAACCCAACATCCACGCAGCCCATGCGCCTCCTCGAGCCCTCTCTCCAATCTCTTCGAACGCGATGAATACCTTGAACAGTGCAAGCACATCATCGGCACTCTCTAAAAGCAATTCGACTAATACCATCCGCTCCGTACCATCGGAAAGCCTCCATCTCGACACAGATAGCAGCTTTCCAGAAGAAGCCCGGCGAGTTACCAAAAGTGACCCCATAGCGATGCCTCACTCCACGAGAAGTTCACCTCAATCCTCTACACCACATTCGCAGCCGCCACTTTCGCGGCATAACCCCAATCTTGCAGTTGGGAACGGGCTGGTACGGAAGATCTCATCGGAATTTGGACCAGCAAGATCATACACCAGCAACAGCCTGCAAATACCGGATGAAATTTCTCCCAATAGCAACGGGAACTCAGTATCACCAGGTGGACAATGGAGTTCTGCGGTCGGTCGAGCTAATCTCGGAAAGTCGGGCAGAGTTATTGAGCGGCTTATGGGCGAGAACGATATGTTAAAACGAGATCTTAACTTGGAGCGGCTGAGGGCGGAGGAGTCAAAACAAGCAGTGAGGATGGCTGAAGGGAAGATGGATGCCTTGACTGCAGAGTACGATGGGAAATTACATGATGCTGCTATTAACAAAACGCTGCTAAAGCGGAGGGAACGGCAGGTCGCGGAAATGAAGTCGCAAATCGATACGGAGAGGAACAGGGCAGACAAAGCCGTGGAGCGCGAAAAAGGATGGAAGGAGGCTATGGAGGAGATTGAGGAGGGTAGCAAGAGAAGTGTAGAGGAAGCACAAACATTTGCAGCGCTGATGAAGGGTCGGAACGAGGCGATGACAAGTCATTGGAGGGACCAGGGAGCTGAGGTCAACAAAACAGTCGCAAGACTCGGTGCGGAGATCGAGACCATTGTCCAGGAAAGGCGAGCTGATGACGATCGTATGAACATGCTACAGGAGCTTTGCGACCAGCAAGCAGAGCAATTAACTGCTCTTCAAGCGGAAAAGGACAAGATAGCCGAAGCCTTCGAGGAATACAAGCGCCTCCAAGAAGAAGGTCTTAAGGATATCAAGGAGCGAGCAAAATCACAGGAGAAAGCCAACGAAGCAGCGTTACAAGAAACGCAGAAAGTGCTAGGGGAGCTGAAATGGGCTTTGCAAGTGAAGAAGAACGTCAGAAGTGCCGAATGAGATGCCTACACATTCCTATACATGGGGGATCGCCCCGTCGAAGATAATGCCACGGATGGCTAGTACATACACCACAGATCGGGTGTGTCATAATGGGTGGAAGCAGGGTGTCCGGGTTGCGGATTGATTCTTGACTCTCCTTAAACACGACCGTGCATACCGAGACCTCATACTCGGGCATTGGATATGGGAGAACCAGCTTGGCTAAGCTGTGCCTCCTGTGTAATGCGTTGCTTTTATTGTGAATTTGACGGCATCTCCAAACAAAATACCAAACGGCTGGATCTGGTGTCCTTGGCGTTTTCAATTCTGCTTCCAGAGCGAGCATGCGCAGATATGGGTCTATAAAAATGTTGCGATGCGATGAGCTTATTTACGATTGATGAATTGGTGGGTTTGATTCGGATGAAGGGTGTTACGACTTTTGTATATGTTTCTTGATGGCATACTTTGCAGTGGCATCTGAGGGTAGTAGTGGGCAGAGAATGTGTGGCAATGAGATGAATAGAGAAGCCTCGTCGACTCGCTTTGTGGTATTTATTTTCTGCTTCGTGATTTGCTTTGTCATCGATGGTTGTTGGGACATCTACTCAAACCTTACTACAAGGACAGTAAGAGTTGTGATTTGTCTTTGGCTAATTTGTATTTTGTCGCGCTTGACACTCTTGCTACTTTGCTTCATGATCATTCTTGCTTCCTCCTGATATCCCCTAATTGTAGCTGCCCCAATTTCTTATCACGAGGCGCAAGCCGTCGTTTTGTTCACAGAGCGTCAGCTTGAACTCCTAAGGGTTGTTGGTATGTCAACACCTTCGCTTCGGATGCCTATTTGGGAAACACTTAGTCTCGAATCAGTCATAACTCTTTGGATGGATTGCACAATACCAGCTCCAAGGAGTTTGAGGTATGAACAGCTAAGCCCTCGAGATCCTCCATAGTCTTTGGTTCGATAAAAAGTGCGCAACGTTCTGCTGAAGCTGTATGATTGGATTCTGAACAGAATTCAACTCTTTAGCACGAAATACTTTCATTGCATCTTTACTAGGGTCTGCACTATTCCAAGTCCTCCAAGCTCGTCCTTCCACCGTGGTTCATACGAGGCGATGCAGCGCAGGCAACGGTAAAGGTGATAAAGGTGATATATGGAGAGCTATCAGGCGGTACAGCAGCCTGAAGCTGGGCTGAGGTCTTCACCTTGAAATGCATCACCGTAATGCCTTGCCCATACAGAGAGATCTAAAGCAAACAGCCCGTCCACATGATAATGCGTTGGCCAGTTTGGCGAAATAGTAGGTGCAAGGTTTTGCTCATCAGATTGACCTGCACATGGATTCAGAATCCTCCTCAAATCCACCCTTTCTATTCTACATATCCAGCTGCGATATAACAGGAATCACTACTATCGATAGGTAGGTAGGTGTTGCCGTGCTGTTTTCACAGGGTCGCAGAATAGCTGCGCGAAGCGTCGTCTCCACAGTATCGTGCCTTCCCTCGCCTTCCTCCATCGAGGTCCCGCTCCTCAAGTCCCTGTCCTCGTCAACATTGCCTACACTTCTTTCTTCAGTCTCTCCCTCCGTCACGTCTACTGGAACATCGATCTTCCCACATCTACCGCATGCTTCAGCGTGCTGAATGCACATGGAGCACCTCCTTCGCCTTGAATACCCTCTTTTTTTGATTGTGCTGCATGTAAATAAACCTGCCAACAACAACAGCTCCATTGATCGCATTGCAAAGCGTGCTTACGACGACCACGGCCTCATTCCAGCTATACCTGGTATCTACACGGCCCATCTACCTTCGAAGACATTCGCAGTATCGTGGAGTCTCACCTGCCTGCCAGAATATCCGCAACGGCCTCATTCTGACAGATTACTCGTGTTCTCCAAGCCCCTGCCTTGTTACTCAAACACCATCGAAGGTATATACAGTTATCCTTCTCAAGGCTGATTTTGTACCTGTCAAGCAATGCAATAAATGTGAAAGGGCGCTTCGCTGACATTAAAATACAGGTCCACTTTAACACTCTGAACATCCCCCTAAAACACCAAAACCAGCAATATGGCCACCCCCATGACTTCTAGGTCTTCCTACACAACTGGCCAGTCTGCCCTCGATCCCACACAAACTGTCTATATCACCATCGTGAGCTTTTCTGGCGAGTGGTATTTTAATCCAGAGGGAGTCAAGCTTGTCAAGAAGAGATTTGAGATGGAGCTGGCAAGATTAGAGCAGATGAATCCATGGCATTTCGTAATTACCTCATGAGAAAAAACTAAGATATCAAGCCTTTGCTAATTTTGTCATAACAGCAAGTTGAGAACCGCTGGGTACCGGAGTACGCCATGTGGCAAGTCAGATGTGCAAAGAACGATTACGACAGAGTTTGGAAGACGTTCTTCACTGTCATGAACGGCGTGACTAGGGAAGCCATTCGTACCGCGAATCAGGACAACGATGAACCTGAAGCAGTCAATCCAACGGCTACAGACGAGGATGATGATGAGGACTACGATTTTGCTCATGATGAACCAGTAAGTCCCAGGTCTTGATCATTCTGTATTCTCCATCACTAATAATTACCAGTTGGACAGCAATCTCGTTCAGCGTCTCGCGGTTTGGAAAATGCGACACCTTCTCAAGGATTCAGACGATGGGCTAGATCCAGCCGATGAGGTGGCTCAGATTGAGCCTCAACTTACTCCAATCACTCAAGAAGAGACGTACCCAGAAGCGATCCGATTCTACAAGTTTCGACAAGCATGGAGTTGTGGCGACAAGAGTGCCATGCTGCACGACATATTCCCAGAAGCGGATTTGAAGGAGCTGGTCCGCCTGACTCCTTGCCAGTTTAGTATGAACCTCAACGATGGCATTATATTTGTTGGTGCACATGAAGAAGCAAATCTACTTGTTGCAATCCATAAGCTTGATAATATCGAGAAAAACTTAGTTCGTCCTCACATATTTGCAATCAATATACCAACTAACAGCTCGACTAGCAATACAGACATCCCTGGGTCAATTATCTGTTTTACAATGAGGATAGCGCTAACGTCAAGTATTTCCTGAAGTATTTCGTCGACATAAAGCTATCCTACTTCGAGACAACGCTATTAGACAATCTACAAGTCGCGTTCTCCCATGGAGCTTGCGATTATGAGGCTCTAACTAATGCTGTTACCGTCCGTTGTGCCCCTCACATTCCAGTCAAGTCAGACTATATTCCGATCAAAAAGTTGAACATATCTAAGATTAAGGCTGAGGATATTCCCGGGGGCGTAAGAGTGTTCTCCGCTACATTCACATATAATGGCAAGGGCAAATCATCGGAAAACCCCATGTTGCACCGTCCTGCCCACGTTGACCTAGCTCCCGCTGAGCAGAGCAACTTGCAGCTTCTTCAACGCGCTCAAGGTGCCACGGTACCTCACTTCCGTGATGTAGCATCGAAGGACGAGTCTGTACAGAAATGGGCGACTTCCGTTCCTGATGCACTAGGCTCGAGACTAGCTAATATAAATGGTTTGTCCGATGTCCGAATGCTGCCTAATGGTTCTGTTCTTGTCTCTAAAGATATAGGTAAGCTTCCGATACTACATGCCAATGCCACACTGCTAACAATACAGAAGTCAGCCCCAAGCCAGCCTGGGATAGTTATGAGGAGTACAGCCCTGAAAAGGCCGCAAATGTTGTAAACAATGAGTTCATGTGGAACCAGACGAAAGATGGCCCATTTGGAATCATTAACAGACATCTGACTACAAATCACGCTGTGCGCCCTCGAGCTCCGACAACAAATGCAATAGCTCGTCAACTTAATTCTGCGATGCCGCGGTCCTCCTCGATGCCCCAGGTTGCCATGGGTAGCGATGGGCTCATGGAGCCGCTCAAGCCAACAATCTTGCGCCAGCAACCACTCCAGCCAGTAATCCAATTGTCGAAAGTGCAACCAAGTCGACCAGCCGCTACTCCCTGCGAACCAAAGTTGGAAGATCGACGCCTATTCTCTGAAACAATCGCTAGGAGCAGTCGTGTTCATTCGTCTCTTCTTGATGAAGATAATCCCTTTGCTGCTTCCCTCGAGAAGGATATCCTAAAACCTGTTCCTGTGCCACAGAAGGTCCAAGACCAAACTGAGAATTTACAACTGGTTCAGGAGCCCGAGACAAGAGTCTTTCACCAGACAATGAACCAGCGCGCTCCCAGACCAAAGCATAACCCCTTTGCTGGCAGACTTGAACGCCCTTTCTCGCCACTAAAGTCGACAGCATCGGCATCTCCAAATGCCAACTCACCAATGGGACCTTTACCAGAATTTGCTGAAGAGATTAATCAAAGCTTCAAGGAATTAGTGACTGGTCTTCGTGGATACCGTGGAAAAGTTGTTGTTCAGGCTGAATTTGGGCGTATCATTACAAGCCGATTTCATCCAAAGCAGCTCTCAGGCAAAGGCAATCACCGTTTCATGGATGGCGCATATCTTCAAGAAATGCTACTAAAACCTACACAGTATGGTCCCACAGTAGACTTTACTAGTGTTCTGACAGCAGTACCTGCCGAGATCCAGTACATGGTCAACATGAAGGATCAAAATGGCCGAGACCTGTGGGAGAAAGATAAGGTTGCTAGATGGAATACCACCTACGAGTTCGTATTTACTGATCCCGAGAATCCGCTGTACCCTGTTATGATCGAGATTGATGCGGAAACCTTCGTGGCTCAGATCAAGGCACGCTGCCGCCTGGGAAACGTTTTCGTCTATGGAACCAAGAGACATTGGGATGTCAAGGTTGCTGCTATTGGATTCGGTAACAATCGAACCCTAGAGGACAAGTATAGCGATCTTGCTGCGGAGGTTCAAACCTCCTTATATATTCCGTAAGCCCCCTTGTCTTCTTTTAAGCTCTGTTCTAACATTTAGTTATAGACCTAATTCACATCGACCATATTTGTCCTGGAAGCTTGACATAGCTCTGCAGCAACGATTCGTAATTCAGGATCTTATCGTCCGTCGGGTCTACGAGTATAAGAGCACTGACCAAAAGTCCGTTCTTAAAGTCTCGGAGCTTCAGTCTCTGGATATCGATGGCGGACCTGCTGGTGCTGATAAGCCTTTCTGGATCTATGAGGCAAAGCCAGGAAACCCGGATCAGGCTCCTATCGAAAAGTTAACTACTTGGTATGAAGCCTCAATTACGTCAGTACAGCTCGATTTTGTCCTTAAGCAAAATGAGTCTCTTGATATTGGTGATGAAACCGCTTGGACTTTGGAGGATGTTGCAAATATGGGAGCTAGTAAGGCTTTGTATTTACCAACTCTTGTAATGCTTCAGCAGATGGACGGAGTTGGCCAGAATAGTCACAATGGCTCTGACTACAGATCTCGGGAACAAGTTGCACGCATCATGCAGGCTCAGGCTGTAGAGCAGGTTTTTTGGTGGTAAAGCTTCGATTTCTGCTCTCCAGTTCGTCCTTTGCGCAAGTTTGTTCTTAGAAAACTAAATAGCCGTCTCTGCTCAAGAAAATCGAAGCATATAATTCGAATGTTGCCAACTGTGATAAACTCGTTCAATTGGCGAATGGCTCGTAGATATATGCAGGTTCTGCCAATTATTCGTATTCGTAGCTGCAAACTATGAGAAATAGTATATATTGGTGCTTCTATGCAAATACAAAGCGTTTATATCCAACGCGACTCCTCTTTTTCCCAATTCCTCTTTTCTTCATCTAGAGCTTGCCGGACCCCTAGGTGACGGAGCAGTCAGTAAGTGTAGCATCGGGGAGAGTGTATAAGAGAAGGAATGGACAAATGAAGGCACTGTTGGAACACTTACAGTAAGTCGTCGCGATCGTCCAAAAGATAGCCCACACAAAGGGTATACTCCAGCCCATCTACAGCACGAATCAGTAAGCATCATAGCGAGATCCACGGAAGTGGCCAACTTACAACATACGCAGTATCCTCAGTGAGACCTTGCCAGAAAATCAAGTGCGCAACACCAACATTCAAAAGCAGCGCTGGTATCATCCAGAAATAGGTCAAATTACTCATTAGCCTCCTAAACTCCGGACTCGACTCATATCTCGTATTCAGCCGTTCCCGATATCCCGTTCCGCCATTTCCATCGACGGCAATGACGTCTTCCATAAGCGTGTAAAGAGCCGGACGAAGCAATCCTCCTTTTGGGATTGAAGAGACGCGAAATGGAGCCTGGATATTGAAGGAGCGCAGGATTTCCACGAGAAGCATTTCAAGTCCGAAGGTAAAGAAGATGGATGGGAGTGGGAGTGCAAGCAGACGGACGAGGGGTTGGCTGAGGCCGGTTGCGATGGCCACTTCGGCGACTACGACGACGATGATCACGGTGAGGTTCCAGTGGACCCAGTCGAACTGTTTAGATTAGTGCTTATGCACGTTTGATGAAAGAAGGATACGGGATGTTTACATCATAACGATTGGTGTTGACAACTCGACATGTTGAAGTCTTGGACCAAAGTCTCCATGCTCGCTGAAGAAATTCCAACATAAGTGTTCCGAATAATGTCAAGGAGATGATCAAATAGACTTTCAAAGTCAGCGAAAGAGATCACCACAAGTTCTCAAACGAAAGCAATCATACCTTGTCGTTTATCCAAAGTAGTAGCATAATTAAGTACAAAATACAGAACAATAGGAATGACAAAGGAGTCCAAGATCACCAAGGTCCAGAAGAATACAATCCGCCATTTCTTAGACGCCAGGTCGTATTCTAAGCTGGGGAAGGCGAGGGATGGCATTTTCATCTCATCGTAACTAATGAATTGTGGTGACAGTGGTGTATCTGGATAGCTATCGTCGGATATGAGCAACTGTTGAAACAAGAGATACATAATCGGACGGCCGGTCTGTACAATTCGAGGAGAGAACTTACAGCTGTGAAACTGAAACATCACCGTCTAGTCTCTCGTCATCTACAGGTACGTACATCATGTAGCAGTACCTCTGGTAGCCTAGTTCGTGCCGATATCCTGCAAGAACGAACAATTATATGAAGGCTAGGTCGGGACTAATTAGGAAATTTTCGGTGGTAAGCACAATGGTAGATGAGTCGGCAAGCACGCAAAAACGCATCGAACCACCCACGGTAGAAAAGGAGATCATAGATAAACAAAATGTCAAGGGCATCCGGTGAATATTAATTGGACATCAAGTTAAGCTTTTGCTGGGTGAAACTCAGTCTGTAACCTGCTCAGACCCTGTTCGACTCGGACGAAACATCTAAAGGTGCTTAGTAGCAGGCGAGTACTGTACTTAGGCGAGTCTATTGTTTCTTGGCGAACTTTTTACCTTAAGTTAAAGATCTGTTTACTTCTGCTGCTTACCACAGCTGGGTAAGGTAGAAGGCAGCGAGGAGATAATTCTTTAGATTAGCTAGTATATTAACTTGTATTGTTGTTCCCAAAAGGGTCATGAGGAAACGTAATTCGCAATAACCGTAAAGTCTAAATTATCATTCCTCGCCCATCAGAAAAAGCTTCACAAAATCAAAAAGGAGCTCCGAAGGGGCAATTGATATTTGTCATGCGAGCTTCTTGTTCACATATTAGAGGTCTTCTCGCAGGAATTCCTCTTCTTCGTCTGGCTTTCTTACGAGTTCAATTCGACTAGGTACATATTAATGAAGACATTCTCACTACCCCTTCCTCATGCGATATACTGCGCGTCTGGAAACTAAGTATTTGCGTTCATGATAGAGATGCTTCATCCTTAATTTTCGTTACATGTTTCTTTATCCGCGATATCGTGAACAAGTTGAGGAATCTATAATCAACCTCCTCCTCAACATGATGCTACTTATGCATAAGACTCAAATCATCTTCAGAATTCCCCATACCGAAGCACAAAAGATAATCCAATACTCTTTTCGCGCCCGAGAAGAGTCCACGGAATCAAAGATCCTTGATACGCATTTCATCCTCACACTTCACTTAACCACTTCTTTACCGTCTCGTTCAGCAACTCCCTGAACCGAACCGTAGCACCCAACTCATTAATCGTCGCGAAATGATGCGGCACGCCCTCGAAAATCTCCAGTTCAACTTTTACCCCGCTGCTCTTCAATTTCTCCGCATACGCAATTCCCTCATCCCTCAACGCGTCCTGACCAGCCACACACATTAAATGCGACGGAAGATCCTTCAGATCTCCCAGCAGTGGAGAGGCTCTAGGATCGGAACCTGATGATGGAGAAGGTTGGGTGAGGTTCCAAACCATGACCATCGCGCCTGAGCTATATGTTTCAACAGCCTGATGATAGGACGAGACCTGGGCGAATATTGAAGGAGGAGGCGAGGGGAGATGACGATAATCGCAAACGACGGGTACGTTGAGTATGACGCCCGAGATAGGGATATTTCGATCCCTACACATCTGAGAAAGGACCGCCGAAATACCTGCACCTGACGAGGAACCCGCTAGAAAAACTTTCTCCAGATCCAACCTGACGTCAAGATTGGTAAACACATTTGTCTTTCCTTGAAATGTTGAAGATGATGATACGTCTGAAGCCAATAGGATCTCAAGCACATCCCAGCAATCCTCGATCCAAACCGGAAACTGATGTTCAGGAGCAAGACGATACTCGACGCTCACAACCACAATCTCAATCTCCTCGCATAGATACCAGTACAGCCAAGCCTCTTCCGAAAGATGCGTGCCTTGCATCCAACCTCCTCCGTGCGTTACGAAAAGTACTGGCAATCCCTTCCCGTCTTTAATCCCAGCTTTTGCGAATCCCTTTTCTGTTAGACGGGAAGGAGAAGGATGGAAAATCCTCACGCTGATTTCAGCGCCATCCCGGACGGGTACGGTGAGATGCTGAGCGATGTAGGAGATTGATGAGGGCGGATGGGCGGTAGACCACTCTTCGTCGGTGAGGGCTTGATTGGAGCGGGCGAGTGGGATATCAAAAACTAGAGGCTCGATTGGGGCTGTAGATAGAGCTGGCGGGCTGCACAGGAGAGGGCAGTTGTTTTCGAGGGCGTAGGCTTCCCAGTCGGGAGCGGATGAGAAGTATTCTGGTGGGCTTGTCATGATTGTCTCGTGTTTCTTTAATATCGGCTGCTTGGATGCCTGGGGATAGAAGATTACTATGATTTTGCGAGATGTAGAGATATATTTAAGTACATGGAAAAGAAATAGATGGGTGTAGCTCCTGCATGGGTCTCTGAAACTCCGCGTGCTGAAAGAGAACCAAAAAATGCTGATTTAGGAAGGTGGAAACGTTTCCGAGGGTCGAAAAGCTTGATATGATGCCCACAGCGTAGCAACTGGGCGCTCGTAAATAACTATTGCCCCGAGGTCAGGCTTCGCTAATACCGAAATTATTCGTACCTAGTGGTAGACCAAACCGATAAGAGATCGAAGAATAATCGAGATGCTACAGTCGAACTTGGTTACTTAAAGCCTTCATATGGATATATAGATTAATTGAGATGGCGGCAAGTTGGTAGCTTTCAAAATGCAGCATTACATACCACCATAAATACAGCCGACCTGCTATGCGCTTCGTAGAAAATGCCTCCTCTTACAAACAAGATCGGCTCAATGTCCATGGATCAATGATTCTGTCGATCAGTACAATCCCTCATCATCCTCTGCATCCTCAAAACCCATATCCACAGCCTTTCCCTTTCCTTTATCCTTTGCTTTTCCACTTCCATTAACCTTCGTGTTGTGGAATTCTCGGTCCTCATCCCCCTCACTGTCATCCCACCTATCCACCGCTTTCTCTTTACCCTTCCCCTTCCTATCAACGACTTTTTCTTTTCCTTTTCCCTTCCCATTACTACGCGGCCGCTGCCCGTCCTCACCAGCTCCATGACTTCTCTGCCACTCTGGGATACCATCAACTTCCTTTCCCTTTCCCTTATCAGCCCATCCATTCTCATTCGGTTTGTCCTTCTCCTTCTCCTCCACTTTTTCGAACTGTGCTCTGACCATGCCATAATGCTCCAATTCCTTTGCACTAACACTAGGCACTAACTCTTTCTCCGCATTGATAAAGTCTTCTTCTGTGACCATGACGGCTACGTCTTCTTTACTGGCGTAATGATCGAAGAAGTATGCGGTTGAGATCTTGGATTTGCCGGATGAGGTGTTTGTTGTATTGATTTGGGCGATCTTGGAGTCGACAAGAGAGGCTTGACGAGTTACTGCTTTGAGCATAGCGTCGGAGCATAGAGCGTAGAAATCGGCTCCTGTGTAGGTGAATGGAAGGAGGGAGGCGACGCGTGGGAGGGAGAGTGTGGGATGGAGTGTAAATCTGTATGCTATCAACAATGGGCCTCTAAGTGGTCTGAGGGGCTACTTACTTTCTTGTCAATGCTTCCATAATGGTCAGCTGCTTGTCGTGAGTATCGCTGACTCCCAGATAAAGCATCTTGTCGAATCTTCCTGGTCGCAATAAGGCAGCATCGAGTAGATCAGGTCGATTCGTCGCACCAATGACAAAGACGCCTCCACCTCCATCCTCACCATCTGACATGCCATCAAGCTCTGCCAGTAGTTGAGAGACAATACGATCCATGACTCCACCGCTGTCTCCTTGATTACCTCTCTTAGGCGCCACGGAGTCCAATTCATCAAAGAAAACAACGCAAGGACGAGCATCTCTAGCACGCTGGAAAACTCGGCGAACATTGGCCTCGGACTCTCCGATATACATATTGAGCAATTCAGGTCCTTTGACACTGAAGAAATTGAGACTGAACTCTGTAGCAATTGCCTTTGCAAGCAGTGTCTTTCCAGTACCAGGTGGGCCATAGAATAGGATTCCAGAACGCTTCTTCATGCCCTTTGCAAATAATTCGGGGCGCTCGAGTGGTAGTTGGATCGTTTCCATGACAGCATCCTTAACATTTGTCAATCCTCCAACATCATCCCAACTTACATTAGGGATCTTGGGGGCACCAATAGCATCCGCGAAGTTCTTGCGAGCCGCTTCAACAGCGAGATCAAAGTCTGCTTTTGTGAGACACCTTCCGGCAGGTCCGCCAGCTACTATAATATCTCTGACCGTAATCACCTTGTCAGGGTCGGATGATGTGGAAGCCAGAGCCTCGATCCGGGAATTTCGAGCCACAAGAGCTCGATCTACAACATCAACGAGATCACCGGCAACGAGGGCTGCAGTCTTGACAGCTACTCCACTGAGATCAACATCAGGAGCAAGAGCAAGTGGTTGGTCATCAATAATACTTCTCAGGATGCCCTCTCTCTCCCACTCATCAGGCGCGGTCATCTCCAGCTCGTGAGTGAAGAGACCTCGAACGCCATCTGGAATCTTGTCGACCTCGGTAGTAGTGGCTATCAGGACTCTTGCGCCAGCTAGGATCTCCTTCAATGCGGTGATCATCCTATCCGCTGTCAAAGCCTCGATATGCCTTATTAAAAGCGCGCAGAATTCTGGGCCACATGTCATCGCTCGTTCCGCTCGAGCTTCCAAAAGCCCAGCTGACTTAACATCGCTACCGGCACTGCCTTCACTCACGATGTCGTAAGCATCGATCGTAAAGGTATGCAGGCCAATATCAGAACATGCACGTTTCGACAATGTAGCCTTGCCAATGTTTCTTTGCGTTGAAACTAACAGAATAGCAAGTGGTTGTAATTTGAGATGAATAGCTCGAGGACTAGTTGCGGCCGCAATTAACTCTCTCAGCCGGCGTTGAAGAGCGGATATATGATGCCTTCTTGGCTCGGGTATGGATTTCAGTTCTGTTTCCGATTTCGATATGGACTTCAATCCAAGGTAGTAATCCCATGCATTGTCCATGGTGGATGGAAGTCGGCTGTTCTCGCTCCCTGATTGCATCATATGCGTCGACGATACATCGATAGACGCAACCCCGCCCCATATGTCTTCGTCTTCAGTAACTTCAGCATTATCCTTTGCGGCACCAATATAGCCAATTCTGAACCATGCAACACCAGTCGCCTTTGCTGGTCTAGGAGGCCGAGGATCATCGAGAACGGCATTGGTCAAGAGGTCATCAATCTCTGCATCATCGCTTGGAGCCGATTGGTATAGGGTACGTCCGAGATCCTCGTCAATTGGAATCGCCAGCAGATCACCCTTCTGGACGATTCGTGTACGACTTGTAAAATGACGCTTTAGACCAGAAAACAGTGCATTTTGTAGAGTGCGCTCTGTGGAGAAAGGTGTGCTTATTTTCAACAATGTAAGCTCTCGGGCAAATGGAGGCCGAGATGTGCCAGTGATTTTTGGCAGAGGGGCCCTCGTAGGAACAGCAGTCCGTTTTAATGGAGAAAGCCTACAGTATGGCGTGTTCTCCATATTGGCGAGAAGGATAGGAGAGAGATAGACTGTGGGGCTAGATGGTTTTTGGACTTGAGACTCGAAGAACGACAGGCGTCTCCCATCATGCTTACTGGTGGGTATCTTTGTCACTGGTCGATTAGAATAGCTTTCAGGTAGGCCGAAGACTTTGACCGGCCGCCAGATGGGCTCTTCTTCTTCAGGTGCTCCAAAACTTCCTAGTCCCCATAAACCAGCACCTTGTGGTGGAGGTTCAGGTGCGGCTTCCAATCGTACCCAGTCTCCCGAGAAGCAGCCAACTTTCGTCAAGGAATTGATATCCACGTATATTCTGGCTTCCTCGTCATCCTCAACGCTTGGCTTTGGATGCAGTGTCTCGTCTGGGAGAGGTTTCACAAGACCCTGAGCCTTGAACAAGCGTCCCCTCTGAGCACCAGCTCGTGCTGTTGTCGCGGTGAAGGAAGAAAATACCGATCCAGGGGTACTGATTCCATCTATCTTTCGGCCACGTCCCAGCGTCATGGGAGTGCCAGCTTGCATGGTTGATATTCCACTTGCATTGTGAGTTGGGAGGGTAGGTGCCTGTAATGAAATCAAATCGTCCATAGAGTCATCCGAGAGATCATCATTATCGTCATCAGAGAGCTCTGTTTCTGTCTCTGTCTCCGTGTCGTCGGTCTCGTCCTCCTCAACAGGTGCATCCGTCTTGTATCGGTCTTCGGCCGCAGAATAGAACTGGTCATTCGAGGTGTCCTCATCTTCCTCTGCCACTCCTGTCAAAGTACGGTTGACAGGCAATGTCTGCGAGGTTCGATTGCTTTTTGCATGGTGTCCAGTCTGAGTTATGATGATCTTCGTCTGCGCAGATAAAGTCCCTTGGCCTACAGGTTCCGAAAGTGTCACTTTGGCAGGAGGTGGTGGTACATGGGTGATAGGATGTGGTGGAAGAGGTAGGGAGAAGAAGTCACCAGTATGAACTACTTTGAGTGCACCTAGTGATTCGCGGATAGCTGCGGTCACTCGGTCTTCGGGTACTTTTGCAATTGCCTTCCCATTTGGCAGTCCATTCTGCCGTGTATGATCCCCGCGGAACGTCCCTTCGCCATTCTCAAGTCGTCTCGCCAAGTCTGCTTCTATAGCTACAAATACTGTGTCCAGCGGAAGAGGGACCACATCGAGTATCCTGATTTCAATACCGCTCCGACTATGACTAGATATCTTTGAAGGAGCGACTTTTTGGAGAGCTTCTGCGAAGCTTTGTAATGCAAGGGACGAAGGGGAGAATTGCACAGTTGAGTGCGCAAGAGCGCTGGAAGGTCTTATAGGAACGACTGTCCAGGTAGAGTCCTCGACGGACGCCGAGGGGCCCCATGGGGAGATTGCGACGTGGTGGAACTCGGGTAGATTAGATGTTCCATTGCCATTTTCCAGGGCTATACAAGGGCTAATTAGCATCTTGTCTTTCAGGAGCAGAGACGTTTATCTAACCATGTGCTATAGCAGGAAACAAATCCGCGAATAGATCTTCCGAAAGTATGCCAACATCGCCCTTTACATGTTCATCCAACACAAGCCTGGCAGATATTGCGCTTTTGTCCTGCCGCCTCCTCTTTCGCTTCCGACTTTGTAAGATTGGTATTTGCTCTGCCATGACTGTGTTTGTTGGAATCCCGTTAGTCGCGTTTAGAGGGTGCTGTGCGCGTAGGGGAGCTTAGTGCTATGATCGGATCATGCTCCGGACGTGTTTCGCATTGAAATGTTGAATTTATGGGAGCAGAGGGGAATGAAAGAAGGAATCAAAGCCAGTAATCTATAGTATGGGATACAGAAGTGTGTGTTGTGCGTTGAGCCAGGCAATATATTGAGTTTCCGTCTCGAGAGGTGCTTAGCAGCTCCCACTGACTGACTGGATGAACTTAGGCCGAGGCTTCTCGAACTTCCAAATTGGATTGACATGGTCACCTGACTTAACGTAGTCAGCATCTCCTGCACCGTGATCACTTTAATCCTATATCACCAGAGAACTCGATAAGAATACCGACATTCAGAGGTAAATGTTTTGTTCCATAGAGCTTCAATCTTGCAAGTTGGATCTGGCCATGATCTCCATGTGGTCGGTCACATGCTCGAGGGAGACAGATGGTTTTCCTTTGTTGCACGTCGCAGGCTTTCTTTTTGTTGGAACTTCCATAAATAGACTAGTGTATTGATATACTTCAGCCTCAATTCTAGCTTTCTCGGAAGCACGTGGCTTTGCTCAAGAGTCTGGATTCTTGGCTATGATTCATGCTTTCTTTCTACTTTACTGGTTTGAGTCGCCCACTTGTGAACATCTGAGAGGTAATCGGGTCAGGAGTACTACAACATGTATATTTAGTATACCTGCCGCTTTCTATTCATGGCACTGGCAATTAATTAATCTAAACATATGGAATACATTGTTTGCCACTTTTGTATTTCAGTATCGTCATGTGGCACTTTGTATCATCTCATCTGGACTTTTCAAGGCTCTCAGCCTCACGAGAGTAAATACACACACACGTATGCAGCTTTCACATGTCAATTGTAGTGCCAATTCCAGGCCCAGGTTCTTGCAGTTCTTGGCCAGGCCAGTGCCAGTGCCAGACCAGTAAGAAGGAGCGGGCCTAATGCTCAATTGGTAGTCCAAACTTGATTTCCGGCCTTCCCCTCGATTGGCACTTGACAGGCGGGACCGCATCAGTGGCTCCAACTCAACAAGGCTACCTATCCAAACAGTAATTGCATCCTCTTCATGCAAAAAAAAGACAATGCAGTCAACCACATTTTGGTCATCGTCTTCTCCTACTCCGGCTCCGTCTTCTTTCTCCTCCTCTTCTCGTCAACTCCTCTATACACCCATCAGAAGTACATACGTCACAGTAGCTTCACGCGCAATCCCCTCTATGCAAAGTATCTCAGCACTGAGGGTGACTGCTAATGGTTCGAGAGGACATTCCAACAATGGGCGATAATACATCACCCGAGCCAATTGAGACCAATGATACCGTACTCCCCACCAATGCGATCAAGTATGCCCACCAGGCCGAGAAACTCTCTCTTGCTGCACCGGGAGACGATGTCAATGGATCTAATACTGTCGTTCGAGCACACTTCATAACACCACACGATCCTGTATTGATCACTGGTGATGGGGGCCGACTACCAGCTGTTCCTCTAGCAGAGGCTAACACACTCAATCGACTCAAGGCAGATATGGAAGGAAGTCCAAATGGTGCAAAACATGGAGCATTGTCCGAGAAGTCGGAATCAGAGCATGGTACAAGGTCGAATTCTCCCCCAGATGGAAGGATACAAAAAACTGGTGAGGGATCTCTACGACGCGCGATGCCACCTTCGAGGACGAACCCTCTCTTTCCTCCACTTCCACTCTACGGCCCTGCTTCTCTAGCTCGAGATATACAATGCTTGATATTTCGAATCTCGGCATTCTTTCTTTCGGGCTGCTTCCTTGGGACCATTGTACTCGGAGCTGCATTTACGAGTTTAAAGCCGATGTTCATCCATATCTGGATACGCCTGACATTCCGGAATCCGGATGCAAGACGACCATTCCATGAAGAAGAGGTACGCTCAAAGAAAGCACGGAAAGAAGAAGATACGGCCTGGAAGAAGAAACAGTCCAGAAAATTCTCGGCAGGGAAGGCAGAAGAGGAAAATGAAGAGGACCGTGAATTTATACCTACGGAAGGTGGACCAGATCCGCTAGTCTGTGATGTGGGTTACTATGCCAGAAGGGTTGGGCTTGATATGGAGACTTTCAAAGTACAGACCGAAGATGGATTCAAAATCGAGCTTTGGCACATCTACAACCCACTCGAATTTGAGCCATTGTCAGCTGCTGAACGAGCTGCTCGAGGTCCCAACATTTTCACTGGAGCAGGGCCATCTCGGCCAACCCAAACAGAGAAGCCCAAATTCCCAGTCCTTATGATCCATGGTCTGCTACAATCAGCAGGAGCTTATTGTACAAACGACGATAGATCACTAGCCTTCTACCTCTGCAAATCTGGATACGATGTGTGGCTCGGAAACAATCGTTGCGGCTTCAATCCCGACCACACCCTTCTCAAAACCTCCGACCCTAGAATGTGGGCTTGGAACATTCGTCAAATGGGGGTCCTAGACCTACCAGCTCTCACCTCACGAGTCCTCTCCGAAACTGGATTCGAGAAACTTGGCTTGATAGCACACTCACAAGGAACGACTCAAACTCTCGTTGCGCTAGCAAAAGAGCAACGTCCCGACCTAGGCGAGAAAATTACCGTCTTCTGCGCCCTCGCACCAGCCGCATACGCAGGCTCTCTCATAGGCAAAGCCTACCTCAAATTCATGCGTCTGATCTCTCCCGCGTTCTTTCGCATCATATTCGGCATCCATGCTTTTATTCCGATAATGATGACTATGCATCGCATCATCCCGGGCAAACTCTTCGGAGCCATGGGCTACCTCGTCTTTCACTTCCTCTTCA
This sequence comes from Neospermospora avenae, assembly GCA_014282315.1. NCBI lineage: Eukaryota > Fungi > Ascomycota > Leotiomycetes > Helotiales > Ploettnerulaceae > Neospermospora > Neospermospora avenae. The sequence goes on from JACBAH010007694.1 coordinate 47,731, forward strand.
ACTGGAGTGACGATCGCTGGGATCGCGGTCTACGAGATCGCTGCTTCCAATTCGCACCTGTCTACGTATCCGCAGAATCCATGCGCTGGTGGCTCGGACGCGAATGTTTCGCGAAACAGAAATGCATTCTCGCTACTCGTGAAGAAGGACACGCCGAAGATGCAGAAGACGAGATGGAAGATTACTACGCGCGTGTAGAACAACATTCCTCTTCTACAAAACCTGGAGCCAGCGATCGCCCGTCATATTTCCGCCGCAGTAAAAGCAACAAAGTCAAAGAACCCCATCAACGTAAACCGAAAGGCTCGACGGCTTGGTATAATGAACAAGTACCGCCTTTCGCTCTCTGGGTCTCGGGTTCTGATGATCTAGTTGATGGAAGGAGACTTCTGAGACGATTTGAGAGGGGTAGGGAACCGCATGTGAGAGTTGTACATAGTAAGATCATTGAGGAATATGAGCATTTGGACGTTATTTGGGCGATGGACTGTATTGAGAAGGTTGGGAAAGAATTGAAAGAGGTGCTGTGGAGGACTTGTAATGTTAGGAATGAGGTGAGGGTGCCGAAGGGTTGCGAGGGTGTGGAGGCTTGGCGGGACCCAAAGTTTGTTGGGAAGGATGAGGAGAAGGAGGGGGAGACTGATGGATATGATGGCGTGGAAGTTAAAGAGGAGGAGGATCAGAGTGGGAGTGATAGTCGGAGTGAGTGATTATTGTCTTTGCTTCTTGATGAGTGCATATTAGCGAGTTCTTGAGCGGATTGGCGTCAGGGATACATAAAACTTCCGTGTCAGGAAATGGACGTACACAAACAGACAGAGCGGACGTAGTGAAGGGCCGGATCTGTAAAAGACATAGCACATATATCGGATTTAGACGATGAGCATATTACATTAGAACCAATAAAAATGTTCAGAAAAATGTAGTTTCAACGTTCATCATAGCTCACACGTGAATTTCAAGTAACGTAACGGTCCAAAAAATGACGAGTTCATACAACCAATCGCGAATCTACTCTGCATTCCAAAGTTTGGTGGTTCTTACTTGCTTTATAGGATCCCTAGGATCCCTTGGAGGTCAAGATCATGTCGTTGTAAAGGCATGAAGGTCTCCACGACGCGTAGGTAAAGTTGTGGGAATGAATTTGCCAATGTTGACAAGTGCATACTTGCGACCCATGAGACTTTGCGAACCCAATGCGCGCTCCTGTAAGAATCTAAAAACGAGATGCAGTGCCGATAGATGGTTCATGCTTTGTTCTTGCCAGCAGTCTGTGCGTCCACCAGCAGTACCACGAAATATCGCAAGAGGATACCATATCGGGACACCTCTGGATATCAAGACACTCCAATTGAGTCAGTAAGATTCATGGGCTTGCGAACCACTTCTTCTTCTTCCAACTCCATGCTTGTGAGATGCAGACTGAACTTCATTCCGGGGTAAAGCTGACATGATTCGTTCGCTAAACATCGACTTGGCAAAACAACATGAAGAACCTTAAACAAAGAAGCTGGGGGTTCGGACCTCTAAGGGAATTTCCGGAATAGACTGGGAGAGGACAAAGGCTTCTTACAGGAGTGTGCTTCTCAGACTTTTCTAGACGCCACGTTTATTGCTCGGAAGCAAAGACCAGGACTTTCTAGAATGAGGAATTGAACAGGCTGGGAGAATTGGTAGGCTCATAGCTTGATAGGGAGGAAGGTTTTGAGACATCATTTCCTGTGACTCTCTGTGGAAGAAGATGGGGTATTGGCTGGCTGCTTGATATGGTAAGACACCATGTTTTGTGACCCTTCACTAAAGTCTGCGGGCAATTGGACCAGTACTTCTTCTGAGTAAATGCTAGGTGGAGCATCATGCAATGTTCCGTGTATGGAGAATACAATTGAAGGCATTCGCTGCCACGAATGTTTCTGGGTGAGATAGATAGGGTTCTTTCTTGCACGATCAATAGATAAACGAACATTTATCCATCTTGAGATCAAATTCCAAAGTGCATCAACCCTTCTTCCAAATCCAGTTGCTCCTCAAACAAAGTCACGTCCCAAATACTTGGCCTTCACGATGTGTATTGGAGTACCTTCAAGACCCAAAATCCGTCAACATCCCATGACTTCAACACGCATCCACTGCCCCCTTCAAGCATCGTACTCCAAGAGTGCCCCCAACGCTCCTATTCCTCCACACTTGATCTCCTCCAACACCAAACGCGCAGCCAGCAAGCACAGCCGCTCTCAATCACAAACCGCTTCATTCAGCGTCACTCCGATGTACGCGAGTTCCTCGCCGCCATTGCAACCTGATCCAGCGACACAATATGCCTATTCAGGAGCAGGGTATAGTCCATGGCTCGTCAGCCTGGTTCAGGATACAGTACAGCAGGCCAACTCCAGTCAAACCCAGAACCAAGATCCTGCATTCATCGCTTATCAAGCAGCCCAAACCAAAGCTCTGGGGGACCAAATTGCAATTGAAGAAGCAGAGAGAAAGTCAGCTGCTGAGAAGCGAGCCGATCAAGACCTACTGGATAAAGTTGATGCCAGACTGCTTTTTGGGGAGAACTTGAAGAAGAAGTTGAATCCAGTCTCTACCACGGTAAAAGTCACCGAGCCGGAGAAGGTGGAGAAAGAGAATGAGAAAGAAGAACGGAGGAAACAGAGCGAGGAGAATAGGTGGCAGAAAGAGGAGCTGCTGAGATACAAGAAAGAGGACGACGAGAGGAAGAGGAACGTGCAATTTCAGAAGATGCTTGACGATGTGAAGGGACCTATGACGGGCAAGGTGTCAGATTTGAAGAAAGCAATCAAGGACAGTGAAAGGCGGGCTGAGATTGCGGATGCGAGGACTGCAGCGAGATTGGAAGGTGTTAAGGAGGAGCAAGAAAAGAATCGTGCTGCCAGAGGACGGGGACGATCGTCTCGATATAGAAGCAGAGATCGTAGCTCGGACTCGGAACGCAGCAGGAGCAGGACCAGATACCGACCGGGTAGGGAACAGCAACTTGGAGAGACTTCTAGCTATGCAATCGGGTACGGCGACGGAATCGGGAGGGCTTTGCGCCATCCTGCCATCTACCAGCCTGGTGCTCCTCTCACAAGGTCATATTCTCCTCGTCAACAAGGCTATGCGAATCAGCCGCTCCTTCAAACTACCTCGAATTCCAATGCGTTTTGGAACAATCAAGCTCTGCCCTACACGAACACCGGAAATTACTCCACTGGCAATCTGCTCCGTACCTCTCACTTCCAAAGCACAGCCAGAGATATCTCGGGTCATCTCGATAACTTGGAGCAAGGACAGCACACGCTGTTCGGTGGATTCCGACATCTCGATGCGAAGTTGGACAGATTGAATCAGACATCTTCGAGAGGTTTTCAGGACATGAATGACACGCTGAAGGGTATGCATTTTTCGGGAAAGAGGCCTGCATCAGGTAGAAGACCTCCGAGCCCGACAGTATATTGGACTTCTACCTCGTAGAGCAATCGACATGGTTCTGATGAAGAAAGAGTTAAGTCTGAAGATACCATGATGGCGCTTTCGGATTCTCGGGACGGAACAGGGTCTTGCATTGCGATTTAATTCGAATATTTAGTGCGATAGACTACGTCAATGGAATCTGGGATGAGACGATCTGGACTTAAAAGCATGGTTTGTCAAGGTGTCTTAAGAATGCTGGTGGTGGGTTGTAGTGTTTTTGTATTTTTGTATTTACTTCCTCATGTCAGGAGCCTTTATGAAAGAGCCAGTGCAATGATGCAGTCATCTACCACCATGTCCAGCCGGAGCCAGTTAGATAGGAAAACAAGCACCACAATGCGACTCACATGCTGCCAATTTGAAATCAATGACTTCCCGCAACCATATCTCGAAGAATCCCACCACCTTACCATTATGATTCTGATCGATAGGGCGAAGAATGAGAGAGAAAAGCACCATGACCATCAGGTATCCCATATATCTTACACGAAAACCCTCCAATGCATATGCCTCTTTTATTTTCCGTCCATTATCGTGTGATCAGAGATCCATTATGGTGAGTTGCTTAAGCAAATAGGTAGGCACCGAGAGCAAGAAGGCTCAAGGTGAAGCCTGGAACGACCATTGTGGCACCAGCAGCAGTCTGCGTAGCAGCGGGAGCGGTAGGGCTAGAGTTGCTGGCTGGAGTGGTGACAACTACAGCAGTGGTGGTGGTAGGGCTACCCGTCGCAGTGAGGAGAGGCTCCGAAGTGTTGCTGTATGCTGGAGTGGCACCAGGGACATAGGTCGGATACTCGATCGGGACGGAGGTGGTCACGGGAGGGAGGACTTCAGTCGAGCTGGCTGGATAGCTGGCGATTGGGGTCGAAGTAGCGACACCTTCAGCAGTGGAGCTTGAAGAAACTGGACAGACATTAGCAGCGTCTTCAATCACGCAGATGGCATGTGATAGAAACAAGATGAAACATACCTGGAGCCTCAACGGTAGAGCTGGTAGAGCTGGTAGAAGCAGGGACCTGAACGCTGGAGCTGGGAACCTCGGCGGTAGAGCCTTGATGGCTGTTAGTTTTGGTGGATCTTCAATGGCCAAAGATTGGAACTCTATGATTGTTATACATACTTGAAGCCTGGTAGGTGGAACTTGGGACCTCAACAGATGAGCTTGAGGGCTCAGGGGTTGGGGCAACGATGGATGAAGCCGAACTCTCAGGAGCTGGAGGCGAAGAGGCTGGGTAGCTGGTGGGAGCGATGGGGGTCTCGACGGGAGCCTTAGCAGTAGTGGTGATGCACTCAGTGGAGGTAGCGGTAGTGAGGACAGTGACAGAACCCCCAATACAATCTGCAAGTTTTTCACATCAGCCAAGATCGCGTAAAGGTGAAGTCAACAACCGCATTGCGGGGCTTTCGATCTTCGCAATGAGGAACATTGCTCAATGAGTAATGGGGAGATAGATGAAGAGTCGCATACCGGTGTGACTAGTCTCGCAGTGGACAACGGTGATGGTGGTGGTAGCATACAGAGTGTTTGTCAAGGTGTCAAGTGTAGCTGCGGCCATACCAACGGCGGCGCCCAAGCCGAGGAAGATTGAGGTACGCATTTTGTCTGAGGACGAGTTGCGAGATGAACTGAGAGTGTATATTGATGAGAATGACACAGAAGGCGATCGAGAAAGATCAAGGAGGTTGTCTTGTATCGTGGTGGGGGAAAACGAATGTGTGTGGTGGTCGAAGGGATGCGAGATTGAAGGGTGAGAAGGGGATTTTTATATCGACCACGAGCTAACCGATCAACCACCCTCACGTGCTGCTGCTGCTGCAGAGATGAAGTTGAACTGCACCGAAGCGAACTGGACTCGGTAACAGGCAAGCGAACGAGAGATTTCTATTGGACCTGGAGCATTCAAACAGTGCAAACCTGACGTAACACCCCGTGATTTATGTTTATGTTGATGTTGATGTTTACCTTCCACCCCGAACACCGTTGAGGGCCACTCTCACCGTTGGCAAGGGAGTCTGCTCAAGATACATATACGAGCATGGCCTCATCGCCTACAGAAGGGAAGCGATTAGGATAGTCGGGCAAGGCAGGCGTGTAACAGGTCTGGGCAGGGCTTGAAGGAGCGCAGAGCAGAGCAAAGCAGAGCACGAAAATGCAAACGAACGCCCGGGCAAGAATCAAAATCCCAACATCTTCGTTGGTACGAGTCGTGCTTCCAGGTCGACAGCATTGCAGGCACTTAGCCGCACGACGATGCACATCTGATGCGTTACCTACCTGATACGCACTCTATTTTGATGAGGCGTATGCCGCCCAGAAGGGTCGTTTGCAGAGAGAATCCGGTACCAGAATCAGAACAGAAACAAAGCAGGGTGAAGCAAAGTACGCAGAAAGCAAAGCCAAGCAAAACAGTCACATAGTACGAAATAATTGAAGTGTGCCTGGAGAACGGGCAAGGCCCCTCCTCTTCCTTCATTACCTACCTATATCACGCCCTTTCTTTCGGCCTGGACATCTCGCTCTCCTGCCACTTGCCTTCTCGGGACCTCGCAGATGCCAAGTGGTACAGCTTCTACCATGCTTCGCAGAACCAATGATCGTAGGCATAGCTACTCGAGGAAGGACAACCGCGGGAAATACGTGATACAGATGATAACCGTTTCAAAGGTCGTGAAACCTCTGCAATTACAAGACGTGCGGGTAGGGTGTGGCAAGGCAGGCTATTTCGGAAGGCAGTTGCACCAACGAGCTGAGATCCCCAGAGGGGCAAAGATGCAGTGCCAGATACGAGAAAGTACGTACTCATTTCCAAATCAAAGACAACGGAAGGAAAGTCGCATCTCGTTTCTGCCTTTCAATGCTTGAAGAGATCATGCCATGAAAATGCAAAGTTGCAAACGAGTGCTTTTACAGTACCTGTCTTTTGGCCGGCCGCCCTTCAAAGTCCTTGAAGCGAAGCAATTTTCAGCAGTATCCTTACCCCAACAAGTCCTTCGAAGATTCGGAATCCTTCTGGCGATGCTCGTTGCTATCAATAACACGTCTCTCCGCCTTAACCACTGTACTGGTGCACACTCGCGATTACCCCACCAGGCCGCAGAATGTTGGCGGTAGGATCGCATCCAAATGCGGTGCTCTGCGAGTCCTCATATCGGATCTATCAGGCCACATCTGCGATGCTTTCTTTCATCAGCAGCCTGACTGGACGATGGCCGTGAAGGTAAGTGCCACTTCGAAATCAGTGTGAAAAGCAGGCTGCAGTGAACCCAGCGAAGACGCCCTCTTTACGACGTATCCCGATGCTCGAAGGCTTACTCTGAGAAGTACATGAGGTAGAGGTTGAGTTTTCCATTCTTGATACTGTCTTTACGAGAGAGTTTCGATTTATGCTCCGAAACATAAATTTACCTCGGCATCGTAAAGCATGTCAGGGAACATTTGGGACGGGGGCATGAATTGGGTTTGTGTTGAGAGTGCGTCCAAGTTGGCGTTCTCGCAAGTACCTTACGGAACAAATTGTCCGACGGATTTCACCCGTCCCAGCGGAAGTTAGTCACCCAGTCCAGCAAACGCGTCCCAAAATTATCACTCATTAAAGTCATTAAACATTCTTATGACTTCAAGGAACTACCTTCGTAATGTCCTATGACACTTTCGTGTCTCTCAATCCTAGCTACAGGACATTCCTAATCTCAAATTATCAAATTATCAAATTATCAAATTATCAAATTATCAAATTATCAAGTTATCAAGTTATCAAGTTATCAAGTTATCAAGTTATCA
>JACBAH010007695.1:0-55193 GCA_014282315.1 Neospermospora avenae
CCCCTCCCTTGACCTAAAGACTGGAAGGACCCTTCATAAGAGGAGAGGTACTGTACTGTACAGGCACTCGAGGTACTGCAGTGGATGGGAGAGTTTCAGGGTTTGCAACGGGCACTGACTGGTATGGACAGGGAAATGCTTTTGGTGCGGTTGCAATTGCAATTGCAATCATGGTGAAGTTTGGTCCCTGAGATATAGATAGATGTCCTTTCTTTTGTCTTCGTCGAGCCGTCATCGTTGGAGTTGGGTTGAGTCGGCTCGGGTTGGTTTTGCCCACCTGGAACCATTCCAACCCCACCCCACTCCTGGTACTTGTGGGCTTGACAAGCCTGGGTATCCTACTATCCTACCTGCTACCTACCTGTCCAGCTACCCTCCTCCTCTCAGGCAACGCAGGCAACATATCTAAGTATAAGCGAGTCCAAGTATCAGATATCAACACATTGTGCTGGACTTACGAACACGAAGCCCAGCCAGCTCCGCTCCAATAGGGCCTGGCATTAACATGTGATCGATACCGAGTGATGGGAAAAGTCAAGATCGGCACGCAAGTGGCAAAAATGTAAATGCGCAAGGTGCACGGAAGCCGGGGCTGAACAACCGGCTACTGGTACCCAGCAGGCAGGGTAGGGCAGTAACGAAAATTCAAAATGGCATTCGCAAATCCCCATATACTGGAGACGGCAATGATTGATCGAATTATGGCACGATAAGGGGACCTCTCTGCCTCTGATAGGACATCCGTGCTCCATAATACGGTACTGTAAAACACAGTCTCCAATAGGTACGTTAGGGCATCAAACAGTAAGTACAGTACAGCACAGCCACGGTCCTCGTTCCATCAAGGACAAATCTGTCTTGCTTTCCATTGTACCTTAAAACATGTATGGCAGTCTTGTGAGGACTTCCATTTGCAGTCCTGAATAAATCTCATGTTACAGTATTTGTCATCCAAAACTGAAAATGGTCCAACGTTCATCACTGTGGCTTGTATCTTCAACTCTACAGTCTCCATCTTATCCATAGGCGAGTAAGTGCCACTGTAATTGTTTCATAACAGAAGATGTGGTATTGACAAGTATGAAAATTCTGTCGATTGTATTTCCCCTACAAACAAGTCAGTTCTACTGTACACATGCCAGTGCTCCCTCACCGGTTCTATTGCTCAAAATTGCCATCCCGAACTTTTTCGCCGGAGTGCAACACTCTACTGACTAATGGACAGTGGATCAGGGCTGATGATCAGAGCCCTGCCGGCTAATGTAGATCTTTCTCCCTCCCAGAGGTTATATTACGGACCGAAGGGACGTACCTGTCGGACACTTTAAAAGGTAAATAATCTGTATTTATTAACGATTTACATATCCTTAGAAGAATCATGTTCTAAGCCTCTGTCTAATTACATTCCCTTCCATAATGCTTTCATGACCTCACCGTGCATCTCATACCATTAATCAACAGCCACTGATGTCGATACCGCTAAGGAAGTAACCGACGGCATCGTAGTGTGGCGCAAAGCGAGATGAAACGGGATGAGAGTAGAGTTCCACGCCCACGGCGATCCCCTAATTGACTTCGCGGGGAATAACGATCGTGTTCGTATTCCGCACGGAACTGCTCGAAAATAAGCAACATTAGGAAGCGGCTATAGGAATAAACAACAATTGATACTACCTGATCGTACTGTTTCTTTTTCCTTCCCAGAGGATTTCTTCCATGGAAGAAACTGCGGAAGTCTTTAACGAACATCCTTAACTCACCTAGCTGCCTTGCGGGGCCAGTTCACGAATTCCTCCCTAGGCATGTATGTATCTTAGCAATGTCCCGAATCATTTTCGCGACATTGTACTCATTCGGAATGAACAAAAGGAAGACTTGCCTCTCTAACCCCAGCTTACTCCAGCAGAGATACAAACAGAGGTGAAGCAAAAATGAGCTAATTTAGCCTAATTTTGCTTGGGATATCAGCTCAGGAAATTATGCGTCAGACTGCCGAGTATCAAAATTCGGGCCAAGCAAGTATTGTGACATACTCAGGTAGTATGGGTCCCAGAGTGGATTGACATCAAATTCGGGTGAATCTACAGGCCTTGACAAAAATTCATACTTACACTCTATCTCGATAACTGCCCTCTGTGTCAACACAAGATTCTCACTTCCAAACAGCCACACTCACACTCGGTGTGAAGGTTTTCAACCATGTCTTTCTTGGGACTCGAGGGTTTGCACGTCTTTGTCACTGGGGCAGCCGGAGGGATCGGATTCCAGGCAGTAGAGGAATTTCTAGGTATGTGGCACTTTCCCGGATCTGTTTTTTACAATTATTGGAACTATCTTAAGACCCGTCACTCCCTGCTACTTGAAGCATATCTCACAAAAAAGCAACCTACATTTTGGCTTCAATGGCGAATTACGTGGAGGTCAACCCCCACTCTTTAATCGTGTCAAAAGTGTAAAATCCGGTACCCGGATAATCATACTATTTTCCGAATTTTGGGTTGGAACGGTTGGGATGAGATGAGCCTGGGTGCTTTCAGAACGGTCGTTGTGGCCGCACACTGAAAATCATGTCATCTAGAGATCTTTCTGACTCGCTTTCTCGAACTTTTCCTTGTCGGTGGAGAAGTTGAAAACAAGATAGAAGCAAGATCCTAACATTCCAGTATCCGCGCCCGAACTTTTCCCAACCTTGTAGCTAACATTTTTTAAGGCCAGGGGTGTAGAGTCACAGCCCACGACCTCAGACCCATTACCAACCAGGAACTTTCCAAAAATCTTTTCGCAGTCAACGGAGATATCTCCTCTGAGGAATCCATCAAGCGCTGTATCGCGCAAGCTAAAGCCCACTTCGGACCCATCAACATCCTGATCGCTAATGCCGGCATCACCGACGAATCTAATTCGTACCCGATCTGGGAGCTCCCTCTTGATCTATGGGAAAAGACTTATAACACCAACATCCGTGGAACGTTTCTTACTATCAAGCATTTTCTCCGCTCTGCTGAAGAATCTCAGGAATCTGCTGGTGGAGCTGAGATCGAAAATCTTGCTATTGTAGTCACAGGGTATGTATATTCTCGTACGCATTACCTCAAGACTTGGAAATTGGGAGCCCCTAAATGGGGTATCTAGCTTCTGCCATTGTCTTCATCGAAATATTTACAGCTGCTGATTGTTATGTAGATCAGAATGTGGTAAATTTGGGCAGGCAGGACACACAGAATATGCCTCGGGGAAAGCAGCTTTACAATACGGACTCATCCGCGGAGTCAAGAATGAGATCGTGAGGCTAAACAGCAAGGCGAGGATCAATGCTGTTGCACCAGGATGGGTTGATACCGCATTGATCGAAGGACGACTTGATGATCCAAAAGAAATGTGGACTGAAGCTCAAGCCACAGTGCCACTCCGCAAAATTGCACAACCGGAAGATGTCGCGAGAGCAATGGCTTTTCTCGCTAGTCACCGAGCAGCAGGTCATATATCTGGAGAATGTCTTAGTGTTGATGGCGGCATGGAAGGTCGGGTCGTTTGGAAGGCCGAAGAGGTGCTTCAGACTTCGAGTTCCTCGGTCACCACGTCTATGAAGGAGAAAGTCCAATCCATCCTTCCGATTTCATCGATTTCTCAAACTCTTGCCGCACCAGTCAAACGCAAGATCCAAATCCTGCTCTCCATTGACTTTGACGCCGTGTCAGGCTTTCTCGGGACCGGCGCTTCACCAACTAATAATATGGCGGACTACTCATCCGGATACTTCGCTGGGCAAGTAGGCGTTCCGCGTCTCCTGAAGCTTTTCAAGAAACATGGAATTTCATCAAACGTAACCTGGTTCATTCCCGGCCATTCTATGGAGACTTTCCCCGAGCAAACGAAGAAGATCCTAGAGAGTGGTGCTGAGATCGGCTGTCACGGATACGCACACGAGGGTAGCTCGCAGCTAAGTGAAGCGCAAGAAAGAGAAGTCATCGAGAAGTGTGTACAGCTCACTACATCCCTAACAGGGAAGAAGCCGAGAGGTTGGAGAGCACCTCTATACCAGCTCCGTGAACACACTGTGAAAGTGTTGGAAGAGCAAGGCTTTCTATACGGTATGTCAAATTTACCTCCGAGATCACATCCATATATCAGATGACGGGCTGACAGGTTACATAGATACATCTTTGACGCATCATGATTCGCAGCCATACTTCCTTCCCCAAGCACCACCTATCAAACCCATCGACTTCTCGCCTCATCTGTCAGCTGCATCATGGATGAAGCCTCTCCCTCAATCAGCTCCCCCAACGTCAAAGACGCTAGTTGAGCTTCCTTGCAACTGGTACATGGAAGACAGTAAGCACCGCACCACTCACATGTTCCCCTCCTATCTAACGTGATCAGTGACACCAATGCAATTCCTTCCCACCGCCCCCAACTCACACGGCTACGTAGCAGCGAGCAGTATCATGGAAATGTGGAAGTCCCGCTTCGAATTCCTCTACAACGAGTATGACGAGGAGGAAAGAGCTTCGGGCGAGGGAGGTGACTTTGTGTTCCCGCTAGTCCTGCATCCAGATGCGAGTGGCATGGCACATATTATTGGTATGATAGATTCTATGATTGCGTGGCTGAAGTCGAGGGGAGAAGAGGTACAGTTCTGTAGATTTGAGGATGTGGCGAGAGAGTGGAGAGATGCTCAAAACGTTGTAAAAGTTTCTATCTAGAAGCCACAATGTTGCTTTGCGAGTATATCTCAGCGAAGTCGTGGAAATGCACTATATTTGAATTATTAATGTAAATTTGATAGAGGCGAACCCCAGTTCGTCGTAGGCGAAACGGTCTGGGACTTCTCGGTAGACTTATCATTCCAAGACTCAAAGTCAGAAAGCATTTATGTGACATCAAAATGACCACTTCGAGTAACGTCCTAAGAAGATCATTTCATGGCTTTACCAACGAGTCACTACTCTATAGTGTAGCTGGAGTTTCTCGTTCGACGCGGACAGATCTACCCGGCCTCGAATGCCAGAGATGAGCCAGCCAAGAGAGTAAACAAAACCATCACTCACTCCGATCATCTCACACTACTTTCTTCGATTCGAGCTTGCGCTTTCTCTGCTCAGCAGCCAGTTCATTCTGCCTTACAATTATCTCTCGACACTCCTCCCTAAGCAGCGCTTTCCTCCCTCCAGTCTCAAACAATCTCCAAATAGTCGGCGATGAAATACCTTCCATACACAAAGAATACAACTCCCTATCTTCCCACCAAAACTTCCACGCACTCCAGTTAAACCACGCCATACCCGGGTTCCGATAAAGCCTTGTACCGGCCGTAGTATCGACCCACTTGACATGGTCTCCTATGTTCATGAACGTGGGATAGTAAGTCGAGTGTTCCAGAGCGCCGTAGTAGCCGATATTGAATTTGCGGTTTGCGATGTGGCGTTTGTGCCAGTCTCGCATTCCGGTGAGTGGTGGTAGTGAGGACTTCTGGAGCCAGATCTGGGATATGGCCATGGCGTTCAGCTCGAATTGCGAAAGCCCTGGGAGAAGTACGCCACCATAGCCGAGGAAGGTAAGGGAATTCCACACTGCTTCGTCGGAATGGAGAGGAAAGATTTTGCGATATAGGTTGGGCGCGTCTTGGTAGCCTGATGGAAAAGGATGTAATGATTCGTTGGCAAGTGTTTCGGGAAATAGACCCAGGGGAAGATTGGTAGTATATCCAGTGCAGTAGATTATAGCATCGACATCTTCTAGGATGCGACCATTTGCTAGCTTAACGGATCGAGGGCCTAGTTCATGATTCAGTATCGGTTGATTTGTTTCAGAGCCAGGAAGGGAAGTGGTTAAACATGACACTTTGAACATGCCATGATACACTGAGTTATGTTTCAAAAGTCCGAAGAGAATTTAGGGAACAACTGACCTGTAATGCGCAGAATTTGAGGTACTGGTTCGGCGAATTTTGATCCGTCTTCCCATGCATAACTGATGTCAGCATGCAACCGATAGGCTAAATATCTTTGCGGTCGGTACACGAGCGCTTCCTCTGCATGTCAGGGGCGGACCAGCGATCTGGGGGCTCGTCGAAAGCATCGGACTCAATGACTTTGGCAACCTGCGTGGTGGACTCAAGATGGAGCATGCATGCCGTCGAAAAGAGCAAGAGGTAGACAAAAGACGCAAAAGTCTCAAGTGCAAATTGCACGAACAGACCAGTTACACAAATATTTTGAAAAGCCTTTCTCATCATATGGCTGGCAATTTTGGATGAGTAATGCAGTTTCTTCTTCAAGAATGGCAATTGTGACTTTTGGGTATCAGTACGGAAATAAAGTGAAAGGAAAAAATCTTTGCCATACCTTATGCAATTCATCCAAAGCCTAGATTTCCTTCTCCACCCAGATGGCAAATGTCCACCCGTCTTTACGGTCCATGAACTGACCCCTCTCGTGGCCCCGATCCATGGCTTCTTGCAAGTCCTGAGCGAAAGAGAAAATTTCCTCAATACTTCGTTCCAAACGTTCTGCGGCCTTCTCGTAACGTTCCTCGTCTTGGCAACGTAAGTGAGATGTTAAGAATGAAACAAAGTGGGGGTAAATTCTTACCGTGCTCGTGCATCATACACTTGATGAAAGTCTCCTTTTCCTTCCCAGAAAGAGGTCTGGAGCGGGTGCTGTCGTTCTTATTATTTTTCCCAAAAACAGACAATCGTGGACCGTCGTCGTCCTCATCCTGGCGCTCTGCGAATGGGTCATCATCGTCTATGGCCTCCTGGTACTCATCATATTCTTGTGGTTCGTCACCTTGGGCAACGAGGTCTGCTGAGTCTGAATCTCGCAAAGGAGCACTTCCATTTCTTGCCTCATTCTTGTGTCTCAGCAGTCGGCCCCAGCGTGGCTCCGAATAGAGCGACTCGTATGCCTCCCTCTGCTGGCGGTACTTTTCTTTTCGCTGTCGACGAATCTCCTTGTCCCGCATTCTCTCCTGCTCTTCGATCTGCCTGCTCCGTTCGGCCTGTGATGACTTGAACACTAAAGCCTTCTTCTCGACTAGCCTTTTGGCTAGCTCACTCAACAAAGCACTCCTAATTTTACGAAGACTGGGCTGAATAAGCGAAGATGGCTTGCTTATATGGTATGTATCCGATTTTGAACTCGCTCTCGGCTGAGAGGCTTTTGGCTGTAAAGCGGCCGTGCTTGCCAGATTCTCCAGCATCGTTGTGATGGCCAAGCACTGTTGCAGGGCCCATCGATTCGTCGATCTTTTGGGCGGATAGACTTGGGCAGCCAGCTTCAGGATCTTCAGTAAATCAGGAATGATAAGGAAGTAAAGATCCATCAGCATTGTTCTTGTCGTATTGGCGTCGAAGAAATCTATGTTGTGCAGAGGATTTCCCAATCTTTTGGTCAAAATCGAGTGACATTCCGTCTGAAGGCTTTGCACCATCTCATCAATTGATCTCCTGGCTTTCTTCGATGCTTGGGCATCTCCTGTGTCGATAGCTGCTTGTAGATTTCGATATGCTTCAAGAGTAGCTTTGAGGCGGCGAACAGTCCTCTTCCCGTTGTTACTACACACCTTGTGTGACGTCTTCACCGTCCATTCTGCGTTCTCTTTGTTGTAATGATAGCCAACATGGCCCGCTGTAACAATCATATCGTCAATTAGACGCATCTCAATCAAAATATCCCCGTCGTCCTCCGCCAGTCCTGCTTCAACATCTACTTCTGACTCTTCGCTTTCATTGATTGATCTTTCTTCATCTTCAGGCATCCTAGGTGACCGCTCAATCTCTCTCGGTTCCGTGATATCTGTACTCTTAGCCTTCGGGCGGGACTTTTCGGTAAACTTCCCTTTGGTGTCCCGAGATACTTTGATCGGACTTGGATTCAAGAGAATAGAAGAAAACCCTTGGTCCTCTTCCTCATCTTCAGCCTCCTGCTCTGCCTGCTGCTCCTCCTCTGGCTCCTCTTGCTGCTCGAAACCTCTATCTTCAGCAAGGCCTGGAGCTTTTCCGGGCACGAGGACTGCTTCTGATTTTGTGGCTCGTTGCGACCCATTTCTGGTAGATGCGGCGCGTGGTGAGAGATTGACATCTTTTCTGGTCGACACATTCCTGGTAGGAACAGCGCGAGGTGACGTGAGAGGCTCCTTTCGAGGGCGACCCCTTGGTCGTTCTGCTGGCTGCGACAGATTACTGGTAGGTACAGCGCGAGGCGATGTGAGAGGCTCCTTTCGAGGGCGTCCCCTTGGTCGTTTTGTTGACTGTGCTGCGATATCTTCGGCAGCTTCACGAGGACTTGAACGTACTTGAGACGGGCCAGCCTTTGACTTCACTGCTCGATCTGCTTCAGGCCGAGACGGACGACTAGGAGGAATTGTAGTGTTGCGCGAGCTTCTTTTCGGTGCTACGATAGCTTGTTTTGCTTTTACACTTGGTCGAGGTCGTTTCCGAGGAGTGTCCACCATGGTCCGTCTTTCCTCCTCGCTTTCGTTGGGTGTAGAGGGGTGCTGGTAAATATCTCGTATAGGAGGACGTTTGCGTGATAGGTATGTCGATCTTGCGATTTCCTCTTCCTCCTGTACAGATTTTGACGTAGCTTCATTTCTAGACACACCATTCTCTTGTGGTCCATCCTCCTGGGTTTGCGCCGCGTGGTCGAGACCGAAAAAGTAGCCTGCGACTCTTGCAATACTATTCTTGATTGGTGATCCTACATTCGCGGTGACTTCGGGTTCCTTAATGGACTCTGTGAACATTATGTCAGTCTTGTCTGTTTGCGCTTCTCGTTACAAGTGCCTCGTACCTTTCCCAGCAGGTCCAATCTGCGTCTGGGCAGTCCACGATGGGAGTATGGTAGAGCGGACCATGGTGTTGCGGTATTGCCAAAGATTACGCCGTAGGTGAGATTAGTCTTCGAGGCCGATGATTAGCTGGTTTGAATAGGACACAGCAACTCCATGTTCACACATTATTGAGTTAATTCCAGCTCTGGTTGGGGAGCAAGATTGATTAACTGTTTACAAAATCTGGGGGGCAGGCTTGCCCCATCCCTGGTCCCTGTAACGGAGTTCTTGATTCTTGAGCTAAGCCTTATCTTATCTCCGATGGACCGACTTCGAACGATCGCTTCCCCGAGGGAACGATATCATGATCAGGCTTCGAATTTATATCTAAGTCGATGTCTGCATCTTATCTTCCGACGAGTGTGATTAGACTTTTCTATGACTTCTCGTGTGTTGACCACCCTGCTATCATATACATTCCCGCTACGCCAGCTCAGGCAATGCTCCCAGCCGAACGGAAAGATATCAATCATCATCTGGGTCGGTTCTCTGTCCTGTCGCTCGTTAATAGACGAGAGGAAGAGACGGGAGCAAACCAAAGGGTGAGGGCCTCACGACATAACACACTATGTAGGCACCACTCGCTGCCGCCACATCTTGGATTAGGTGAGGCAAAAGCAGCTCAATCTGATAATGCAACCAATTTCGAATGCTTCCAGGCGAACGATGTCTCTCGCAATTGAAGAAGTTATCAGGAGTGTTCTGATCATTGACAGGGCTGGTTAGTATCAATTTCCAGTTGACATTCGCGTAGTCCTTATCTTGTTCACGTTTCCACGGCGTCCTGTATGCTTAGAAGAAGATAAGGAAGTCATGGCTGGCACGTCTCTTTTTCAATGCCTCAATATTGGAAGCGCGCCGTTTCAGATGCAAGCTTCACAAGTATTCACATAATTAAGAACACAATTCCAAGTGGCTTCAACGGCACGCTGGGATATCTCGACGTCGCATCCACATCGCGCAGCCTCCACGATCACGATTCTATAAATACTTGAAATTGCCTACACGAGATTGTTCTTTGAGCATGAGGCTCTGCCGTACCCTTTCCCTGTCCTTGTATTGTTACACAGAACAATGTGACTCTTCTGAGCGGCGAGGCTTTACGGGCTGTGCCGCGAGCCCATCAAGAGCTTCAGCTTGAGCGGAGCTCAGGATTGGCCCTAGACTTTAACCGTTCCAATATCAGCAGGCTAGTCACTACTTGAAAGGCCATCCTTCGAGCGCCACATGTGTTAGATAAGAACATGTCTAATGACAAAGGCCATTCGAATTGTACCTCCCGATCGGTATTCGAATCGGGCTCCTGCCAAAAATCGAGTGAGAACGCGCTCCAAACGGCCTCATACCTATCAAAAGAACTTCATCAAGGGTCCACCAGGCACTCGTGGCGCTGTCAGGTATGAAAAACATAGTGGTGCGGTTGAACTGATGACAACAATTGGCGTCCGGGACGAGATAAGCGAGCCCCTTTCCAGCGGACCATAAAGAGTAAACACGGTGGAAATGCTATTCTAGGTATGCATGATGCGGCCCTGTATGATGCAACTTCCAGGGCGTATTCAAATCCCCAAATTCCAATGGCGTGTTCTCCAGTCCGAAGATGCTCTATAAGGCGGTGGTAATATTGCCCGTCTTGACCCTTGCATGACTTTCCCGTACATTTGAGGCCTTGACTGAGGTACAAGTGTGTTGCAGGCCCGCGCACCAAAAGTATGACATTTTCAAAACAGGAATTCTTTGTTGGAATATCTCTATAATTCAATCTTTTTTCGTACTTTCTGGAATTCAGACTAGCTATTTAAGTTATTAATTTGCTTCGAGTAGCCATGGCCACACTTTCTACTATTAGTATTTTCATTGCTGTGCATACCAGGGAAGCCTCGAAAGAATTTGCACTCTATCAGTGAGTGATCAATCAAGTACCCAAACGGGCCAATAATGATATTCGTCATCAGATACAATCCATCCGTGCCAGCTGCCGCGGTATTCACCATTCTTTTCTTCGCGACAACAACATACCACTGTTACCAAACTCACAGGAAGAGAACATTATACCTCATACCTTTGATCATAGGAGGATTCTGTAAGTGTCCATCCCCCATAAGCTTTGGCTTCAATATCTAACGGAGTCTTCAGTCGAATGGATGGGCTTCATATGCCGCATCATTTCGAGCTACCACATGAGCAACATCACCATCTTCATCCTGCAGACTTTGCTCCTTTTACTCCCACCGTCCCTCTTCGCTGCTAGTATCTACATGGTTCTCGGTCGTTTGATCCTTCACACCAATGGTGAAGGCATGGCACCTATTCGTGCCAACTGGCTCACCAAGCTTTTCGTCATTGGCGATGTCTTCTCGTTCCTCATTCAGTCTGGGGGCAAGTCTACCTCTAAGCTCTCAAATGACCGCTTACCCATTCCCTGATCCTGCTTTCTGCTCCCCTCTTCCCTCATCACCATCGCTTACACCTCATTTCAAGCTAACTTCAACATGCAGGTGGTTCCATGATGGCCAACGCCAAATCGCAAAACCTCGGCAAAACCCTAGTAATCATAGGTCTGGTGAGTACACAATAGGAAACCCATACTCTTGCCTTCCTGATGTGACAAGATTCTCTTCGGACATGTCTTATCCTATTGCCCAAGAATTCCAAGTTTTACAATTACTAACAGCCTGTTGCGTAGGTCTTGCAGATCCTCTTCTTCTGCCTCTTCCTCACAACCTCCATCATCTTCCACCGCCGCATGACCCTCGCGCCCACATCTGCCTCCCTGCGGACCCCGTGGCAGAAATACTTATGGGCTCTCTATGGCGCGAGTCTGCTCATTCTGATAAGATCACTGTTTCGCATCTTCGAGTTTGCGGGCGGTCATGATGGGAAGCTTATGAAGAGCGAGGTGTATATTTATGTGTTTGATGCCGCGTTGATGATGGGTGTCATGGTGGCTTTTAATGTGGTGCATCCTGGTGAAGTGGTGGGGAGGAGGGCGGATATGAAAGGTGCGGTTCCGTTGGGGGGATTGGAGAGTGGGAGTGAGAGTTATCTTGGTGGTGGAAGGGCATGAGGTGTGGTGCTGTGAGATGGGCGGCGTTCATGGGGTCTGTATTCGAACCTAAGTCGGAAGCGAAGAGGAGTTATTGTCATGGTTGCGAGGATCTCGATGAGAGCATAGATGGATAGATTGGAGTCCGGTCTGTAGGTTTTTCGGTCATATTAGACTTCCTGTAATTGTGTCTTTGGTGTTGTTGATTAGAATAATACCAGTGTCCAGTTTCGTCTCGTGGTACCATGTTAATGAAACCAGACAAGTCATGTCGTGTCGTGGCAAGGCAAATTCATCTTCAGTGCACGAGCATTTGCCAGGGTCAGATCTGAGCCATCAGTTGATCGTTTGTTACCAGGTCTTAGTATTGAAACAAGCTTTGCTCGAGGATATATCACAAAGTCACATAACATTCTGATAACCTCAACCAGGTGACAACGTTCATTCAACCAGTGCTTTGGATCGCCATAACGGAGACGTGTCTACCTCGTGCCAAGGAAGAAGAGTTGTGAGAAAGAAAGGAAAAAGCCATAATTTAAACAATAATAGGGAAGATGTGAAAGTGAAGATGTGATGTCCGCGTACAACACATCGAGGTAAGCAAGATAACAAGCCACAACTAATATCCGACGAAAGAGCCTCATCCCAAAAATAGATCAGGAGCCATTGGGGTTCGGTGAGCTGCTTCTACACTACGTCCTTTTATTTTTGAGCCTGAGCCTTAATGCCTTTTCTTTATGCTCTGCCCGTCAACGAACCAAAAGCACTATGACTGATTTTCGAGTCGCTAGGAGCCTATGGATGTAAATGTGCAAACCATGAGCACGCTTCCTCATCACGACTGGTAGCTGGACTATCAAGACTGTCATAGTCCTCATTCCGTACATTCCTCTCACGCACACCATGGAATCCACTGCGCCAGTCTCCTTATACATCGCCGATTTCAGAATAACTTTCAACCCCTTCTCTTTACCCATATATGCCATGGCTTCAAAGACCATGTCGTACGTGAATCGAGATGAAAAAGTGATGCCTGAAGAATTGCTCTCCAGACGGCCACGAGTGCGATCGGGAAATATCGCTAGTATGGAAGGAATAATTTATGCTGCGTTGAATCGAAAAACATGAGGAAAGCCATCGAGTGTGTATATGAAGTCAAGCTATATGTGCTGGGAGTACTATTCAATCATGGAAGCTGCTTTCAATCTCCCAAGGCCGCCACCCCGATAGGTTAGAGCTTGTGCGAGTACAAAACTGCGTCTCATTTCATCTGGGCGGATATCTATCTCGTCCGCAACTTGACGCATGCCAGACTCGAGACCAAAGACCTAATATGGCCTTGTGATCGGGGTGAAACTTTTTTCAATGCCATGTTAAATCCGACCTAGTCCGGGTGCAAGCCACTATTTTTTATGGTTCGCAGTTCTCCGCTCGTCAGTTTAGAGCGCGTGAAGAACACAGAGCACCACAGAGTTCGGGCGAGGCTGCTGCATCTCCCACATCTTGATATTGGGATTGAAGTAGGCGACCAATGGAATAGATTCGATCTAGTGATGGCAATGAGAACGGGGCATGTCGATTTCACACGGCCATCTTTACGGAGGTGGTTCGAGTATACAAGTCCGAGTGGTGGTGGAAGTTAACTTACATCGCACGTTATGGCTTACTTGTTTGGATGGGTAGTGGAGGAAGAACGGGGGTTTGGTGCCCAGCTACTTTGAGGCCCTGGAATCGAGGAGAGTGGATACTCTGAAAGCTTGGTACAACTTGAAGAATTGACGATGCGCTGGACGGCATGGTAGTGATGGAGATGATGCCATAGGAAAGAAGTGTGCAATCGACCGAAATGGAGATGGACAGCAAGTGCAATGACAAGGCTGGAAAGGAGGAGAAGTTGAAAAAGAAGCAGAAAAGACAGGATTGAGGTTATAAAACAGCAATGGCAGTGTCTATCAAGTCCTGAAAAGGCAGCTGGAGATACTCTTGCCAAATCGCGCGAGGAATTTCCATGATACGATCCCAAACTCCCTCCATCCGTAACTCCTTTACCACGTCCATATCAATCATCCAGCAGCTTCCTTGACTTGACCGGTCGTCTGCGGCGGTTCATCAATGAATTGTGGCACCTCATCAACCATGAAGCTCGGTGTGCTCTCCACGCCAAAATTCTCGAACTCGGCCTCCTCACCCAAAGCCTCCAATTCAGCATCTAGCTCAGCCTCATCCACATCCTCTGGAATATCATAACTGCGACTTATGCTCTCCTGGATATCATTACCAATATCCATCAGATCCGCCATCTCATCCTGCATACGCTCGATCTTGTCGATATTTATCTTGCCGTATTGCTGCTTCAGACTTTTGTTGGTCTGTTTCATGGCATCTACGGTTGTCATAACATTCTTCAGATTGTCCTGCATCATGCCTGCTTGCTCCATGTTCCAGGACTGCTGTTGTAGTTGATCGCGCTGTCCCTCGTACATCTTCCTCCGTTGCAAGACCTTAAGTGCTTTCTGCTTGATGGCTGTTTTGCCTGGGCCGTCGCGCATCTTGGAGAGCTTGGTTTGGTAGCCTTGAAGCTCGGCATTGATGGCGGCGAGCTTGACGTCGATTGAGGATACTCTTTCGTCGACCTGGGGATTTTAGTGAGGTTATTAAAGACTTGGAAGTGGACAAACATTTGAAATTGCAGAGTTCAGGGTTGGTTTAGGAGCCGAGCTCTTTGCGCCGAATAGTCTGTTCATCTTGCGTATGTCTTATTCCGTGTCCGAATTCTGCGAACTCTAGGAATTACCCCTCGATTGATTGCCAGTCGGTATCACGTAATACAGTACGGCGGGCTGCTCCGGAAACGCTGATTACCCAAGATGGGTTCCTGTAGTACTGGTGCTTCTGGTCGTACTGCGCCGGCGTGCGTGCTTCTGTGGAATGTATTCCCCTAGTACTGAGCGTTCGAGGCTACGGCTCGGGATGTGGTTGGTGGTGCACTTGGAGGAGAATAATGCAGACAGAATTGATTATTCCGGACAGAATTTGTTTGTCTGCTCGTACCTGATGATCTCGTAGAATAAAGTTGTTCCTTGTTTGTATGAACGGAGACGGGATATTAGAATTACCTACCTGGTAATGTATGTTTGAGCAAAGCGAGTCATAAGGCTGTCGCAACGATGACGGGGAAGGGTTCATAACGTCCAGGTTGCCAATATAATTTCAGTTCTGATTGGTCTAAATCAGCGGGTCATATTCGGCAAGACCCGGCATCACGTGGCAGAAGCGTTTCCGTTTCCGCGACTACCTAGCAGGGCTTGATTCAAGTCACAATTCGCTTGCGCTTCCGCCATGCAGTGGAGAAATCGTGGCAGAAGCAATACCTTACCATGATAACCTGAGAAGTGAATTAAATTATATGTACCTAAATGATAGCGAGTGTAGAGGTATACGTAGATATTTCATAAATACCCAAGTACCTAACTATACCTACCTAGATACCTACAAGGTATACCTTGGGCGTAATGGAATAGGGGCTACAAGTCTCGTCTCCCATCTCTACACTACCTAGTACCTACCTACCTACCTTACTCTTCCCTTCAATTCCAGCATCCATCCATCTGCAGGGATCCGACGGGAAGGGAAGAACGCCAACGGATTAGGAACAGTAGAATGTAGAGTACCTATAGAGAGAGTACAGTACTGTACCAAGATACCTAGGTACCTATTATCGGGAAAAGTGCCTCTTCAGGCCGGCCTCCAGTCCTGTCCAGGCCAGCCGTCTCAGACCACACCACACCTAAAGTGACCTGGCCTGCCCTGGCCTGCCCTGGCCTGCACTCTAGCCTCACCTCTCTCCGGTTCACACCAAACAATCACAAGCCGCACCTCTATTGTACTTCTATGCCTACCTACCTTTACCTACCTGCCGGCCTCCTATCAACATCTCATCTTTTCACTTCTTCTTGATTGACGTGCTTTTCTGTTGTTCTTTGATACCCGCGCTTGTTCTTCACCGCACCCCATCACACCGCACCACACCGCACCGCACCCTCTTTAATCATCAGCAGCGACCCAGACATAACGCGGCTTCTTCTCCTTGCCAACTCAGCATTTGAGCCGCAATAAACCTCCGACGTCAATCGCACTTACAGACAGACAGACCAGCCACCCAGCATTGGATCCTCGACTGGGCTGGGCCTCAACCCGTTGTACATTACAATCACACACACACATTGTCATCAAGATCTCTGCTTGTACGGTGCCTCCCCTCCTTGTCCCTCTTTCCCCACACCACCACACCACACTGCGACCTTGCGCAGAGGCTTCGGAAAGGCTGATCGGGAATCACGCCTGGTCGGTGTAAGGCATCATCATCACTGCACCAGTGCCCACAAACAACTCTCGTCAACAGCAGGCTCGAGTCGCGCTCTCAAGATACGAAGCTGATTAGTCATTCCGTTACTAGAGATCACTGCAAGACCACTGCAAAGCATTGTTTGAACGCCCTGCGACAGAAAGGCACTACCCGCGCATCACAACAGCGCACCGGCGTCTCGCTCGACTTGGAAGCTCCCCACATAGCGAAGTTCGAGATACTCGCATGACCTACTTCCAGCAATTATCTCTCTACCAAATCATATCATATCTCGATCCACCCCCCAGGAACCGACGGCGGCAGACGAGCGCTGTCACGTAAAACAAGATGTTTTGGCGATTTGGCGGTTACGCCAACATCTCCGCTATCGATACCATTCTCGACAAGCAAGATGTCACTCTTGAGGAGCTGCTAGATGAGAGCGATTTGATACAAGAGCTCAAACAGCACAATACAAAGCTTATCGAATTTCTGCGCGAGGACAAAATCTTGGAGAGATTGCTGGAATACGTGGTTGCTCCGAAATTAGAGCCCGTTGTAGTTGCAGACGAGGCAGCGGAAGTGAAGGAAGAAGATTCCGAGTCGAAGGGCAAGGATCGGTCATTGTCCCAATCCCGTGCACCTGTCGTGGAAGACGAGGATGAGAAGGAGAAGAAGCGGAATCGCTATGCATATGTTGCTGCAGAGGTTTTGTCTTCGGACAATTGGTCAATTTGCGAATCGTTGATTGAAAACCAACCACTGCTACGGAAATTTTGGGACTTCTTGAAGCTACCCCCGCCTCTGGATCCGCTTCAAGCCAGTTACTTTACAAAGGTCAATGAAGCCTTACTCGACAAGAAGACCGAGGAAATGCTCGATCTCTTCAAGTCTTTAGACGGAGCTGTGAAGAACATGCTTCAGCACGTAGACTCTCCAATGGTGATGGATCTCCTCTTGAAGATTATAAGCTTGGAAAAGGCAGAAGGTGGACAAGGAATAGTTGACGTATGGTTCCCTGACAGATGGGATCGATTTTTGCTAACAATACATCTCAGTGGCTACACTCACAAGATTTGATGCCAATTCTCCTCTCGTTCCTCTCCTCCGAGCACTCTTGGGCAACTCAGACATCCGCCGGAGATTTCTTAAAAGCCATCATCACAATTTCTGCCAATGCATCTCAGAACGAACAGTCTTGCATTGGTCCGAACGAATTGACGAGGCAATTGGTGTCCCAGCCATGCATTGAGAAATTGATATCGGACATGCTCAAGGGCGGCAATCCACTCACAGTTGGGGTTGGTATTGTCATTGAGGTGATCAGGAAGAATAATTCCGACTACGATCCCGACGTTGGAGCAGAGGCCAATGCAGTACCTTCGAGTAGAGATCCCATTTATCTCGGTACTCTGCTACGAATGTTTGCTCAACGGGTTCCGGACTTCATGGAGCTTATTCTCAGTCCCAATCATACCATTGGAGGTGGAGACGGGCCCGTGACCATAAGAAGAAAGGAATTGAGTGCCGCTTTTGGGGGCAAGATTGAGCCTCTGGGCTTTGATAGATTCAAAACCTGCGAACTAATGGCAGAGCTTCTTCACTGTAGCAATATGGGCTTGTTGAACGAAGTTGGCAGCGAGGAATTTATCAAGCACCGAGATAACGAAAGAGAGAAGCTGAAAGTCGAAGGGAAGCTAGCAGTCTCTTCCAATCACGCCGACAGTTCCAATGACGACCTAACGATGAAATCCTCTACTCAGACTCGTTTGGGATCACCTGATGGATCACGAAAATTAGAGGTGCAAAATGCCTCTGATGATGAAGGATTTGAGGAAGTTACGCATGCTTCAGATCTCGGAGACGATGCCAAAGACGATTTTGACGAGAAACCTGAGCCAGAAGAGGATCTCCTCAATCCTTCGACTCTGACTCCTCTCTCTTTCATGTCTGGAAATGATGAGGAATTTGTTGACGAGCCATTGACATCCCCACGCCTGAAGACAACAGAGGTCCACCACCTTGAGCACCCCGAGTTGGCGGTATTGCCGCTCTCGCCGTCGAGAGAGATAACTCATCAAGTTGAGTCTCTGGGACTCAGCGAGACCACACAAATGCCTTCTCCCCCACCTTCGCCACCTTCGGTTGATACTGCTACTGAAGCTAGCGATGCGTCTACTATTGGTAGCAAACATTCGCTGGGATCCTCGGAAGAGTCTGCCGAGAGGCCCAAAGCAGAAGAGTCGCCCAAGCAAGTGGATCTGGTGGAAGAAGTACCAGCCTCTGGAACAATAGAGACTCTTGCCCATCCAGAAGATACACCTGCACCTTTGTTCGCGAAAAAGGCTGAAACAGCCCAAGATCTTGTCCCACCTCCTGTACCTGAGGTTGCTCAGAGCACAGAGAGTCTCGATACCACGATGGGCGAAGCAGGCGATAGCTCAAATTCGATCATAATGACTAATACAGATGAGCACAATCAACAAACATTGGATGAGTCGCAAAACAGCCCCGTCGTGGGCGACTTCCTCAAGATGCAGTTTGTCGAACACAAGGTTGTTCCAACGATACTAGTAAGTTGATGCATTCATATCACAGATTTCGATTCTAATTTCCGTCTCAGGATTTCTTTTTCCGATTCCCGTGGAATAACTTCCTACATAATGTCGTCTATGACGTTGTACAACAGGTTTTCAATGGTCCCATGGACCGTGGGTTCAATCGATCTCTTGCTATCGATTTGTTTGAGACGGGAAACATCACTATGCGCATTGTCGATGGACAAAGGAAGAGCGACGAGACCCAGGAGAAGGGCAAGATGCGACTGGGTTATATGGGCCATTTGACGCTCATTGCGGAAGAAGTTGTGAAGTTCACAGAAAGACATCCACCCGAGCTGCTATCAGATTCGGTTTTGGACAAGGTTATGAATGGCGAATGGGTCACATATGTAGAAGTTACTCTTGCCGAGACAAGAGAACGGGATAACGCAATTCTCGGGGGCGTACGGCCCGACACATCTGTTGGACCACGGCAAGCGGTCATGAATGCAGTCAATGCTGCAACGAACTTCAGTGGTACATCATCTGCTCTTGCAGATGCTGGGCTCAATGGTGCGATAGGTCTTGACAGCATTGATCTTGCGAACGGCAATGGTACATCGGCATTCACTCTCAGCGGCGGAACACTGAGCGGATTTGGAAGTTCGAGCGACGAAGAAGATGATGAGATGGATGAAGACAACGATGAGGAAGGGAACAGGAATAATGGTGGTGCAGCTGAAGTGGGTCATTCTGTTCCTCCAGCTCCCAATCTTGATAAATTCGACGACGAAGAAGTTGATTACGAATATTTGGAGCAGCTCGATCGCGAGACACCCTTGTTTCCCGAGGGTACTGTCCGCGACGAGTGAGACTTGCTTGCATATTTCTTGTACATTATTGCTGCATGGTGGATGACGGCTGTTTTCATTTTGTTTTTGGTTCTGGCGATCTTCGTCAATATCGGGAGACCAGTTCCAAAATTTACCATTTTCGAACCAGTCTCCTCTTTGCGATGAATTGTCGAGGATCATTTGACATGTCATTCATCCCAATGTTTCTCGCTTTCAGCGCATACCCAATTTTAGTGCACTTCACATTATCATGTGCGTGATCTTTAGAACGTAGCATTTACTAACACTTTTGACCTATTTCTTAGTTCTCACGCTATATTTCGACGCCATCAACCACAACAGCCACGAGCTCCGACCTTGAACCACCATCATTACCACCTCCCCCACCGCCACCGCTCGCCCTCCCTTCACGAGCACGCCGCCAGCTCGCCGCCAGGCTGGCGCTGCACTCGAAGCAGAACGCCCAGAACGCCATCTCGCCCAACGGTATCGAGAGGGCTGAAGAAGCAGAACACCAGAAGAACATGAATCCCTTCGCAGCCGAAGAGGACGACGACGAAGATTCCGATAACGATGGTGATTTCAGCATCGGCGATCTCGATGGCGAAGAGGAGAGTCTTGGTCTCATGGGTACCAACAGAGGAAATTTGAGTAGTGAAGAGCGCCAGCTGCGCAAATTAGCGAGGGAGGATCGTGGGAAGAATGTGGGTATCCCTAGTTTTGAAGACTTCAACTGTACCGTCAAATCCAACACCAGCGATGCTGGACAAGAATCCAGTATTGGAAACGGAAATGGTTCTGGCATCCCATCCCCACCTGCTGTCCTTCTGCACCACCCGATCCTTCTACCCCCTGCACCTCACTCTCCCCTCAGCCTTGGGATAGGGAGGGCGAGTTTCCCTTCGCTGTGGCCATTTCAAAACTCCAGTACGAAGAATGGCTCAAGTTCCGGGTCTTCGAGCCCTTCGTCTCCCGATGGAAACCATGTCAGAGGTCGCGCACACAGATACAGAATCAAGAATAGTGCTAATGATCACGATGTACAGAGCGATGAATACGACGATGATGATATCGATATCGATTCCGATGATTCAGATGGTGGATACGGTCATGCGCTTGCTTCGATGTCGAGGACAGCGACTGAGAGAATGGAGGACGAGGAACAGAGAGAGGGTGTGAGAGGTCGTATGAAGAGGGAGAATGGGAAAAGGAGAATGAGTGTCACGACTGAGGCGAAGAGGAGGACTAGTCTTGAGGACGATGATGATGAGGGAGAGGACGAGGTCGTCCACGTCAAGATGGCGGAGGCGGATGTGGAAGACGCGCATAGGGATTCGAAAATGGACGTTCAGAAGAGTACAGGTGGTGCAGTCGGAGAAAGTGACGACGGTGAATTAGTTGAAATTCAGCATTCGGAGACGTTAGGTGCCGGTGCCGAGGATGGGAAGTGATTGAGTGATAATGGTATTAATCGTTATCAGGTAGGAGAGTGAGGGAGAAGGCTCCAAGTGTACGATAGTGTTATGAGCGATGATGATGGATGGATGGATTGATGGATGGAGCCTTTGTACAGTACGAATTTAGCTGCTAGATGTTTATATGGGTGCATGTAGGTATGAATGTGCGTGTATCAAGAATCGATCGAGACTTTTGGGAACATGAACAATGCCATGTCGCATCTGCTTCTCATTTGGATGGTCCTTTGCCTGACATCGGCATCTCAAATACTCACTTGCCTATTCTGTAATCGAGCATCTCACACTAAAGCACACGCATGCTCCAGCTCATCGACAAAGCTTACTAAGAGATGATGTGATGGAAGCAGAAGTGAGGATATGTTCTACTTTCTAGATACACCAAGCGCGGCGGGAACTAACTGCCGCATCGAAAATCAAAGACTTCGTTTGCTCCAAGTAGGGTAATTTCCGATCAGAGTCACTCCAAGTACATCGGCATCCAACAATCCTCATCTTGAGCTCTCAGGTCGGTCTGGTAAGAAAGTCTTCCACAAGCGAGATCTATCTGATTCACAAGAAGTGTGTGAGAGACTCACTTTGCACGCAACAGTGAGAACAAATACAGGTATTTAGATTCTTTATAGTCCAAAAAACCTACTCGCTATTTATTTCCGCAGCGAAACCAAAACCATCTGTACCCGAATTCCTACAGGCGACTTGTCCAAAACTCCACAACTGCCATACCTTGCTTAGCTCTTACCGCACCTCATTTCCATGCCCGTTCTCAAGGCCTTTTTCTATACCTCCTCATCAGCCCTTAGCTCCACAACGGCTCTTACACCTTGCCCCCAACCAAAATTCTCATGAATCCTCCTCCACGCATCCTCACTCGTCTCATCCCTCTCACACAAATCCAGCACATTTCCTTCCTCCACCCTCTTCAACCGAACTCCAAATCATCGCTTACCTCTCATGAATCGCGATCCAGCTTGACCTCTTCCTCGATGTACGTGAAGTTGTCGCTTTCGCTGTCGCAGTGCATGAAGTCGCCCTTTCCCTTGGCGGCGAGGCGGACTTTCATGTCGGCAATCCGAAAATAAAAACCGATAATATCGCTTAATTTAGGAAATTTGATAATCATGTCTTGTCGGTAGTTGTGTGAGGTGTTGATTTTGTTTAGAATAAAAGGGGCCAAACCGAACCGACCAAAAATAGCCGAAACTGACCGAAGGTCAAAACCACCTGTTATGATACGTTGGAATGGTAAGTACATCTTAGATCTGCCTTTTCAATTGTGCAAATATCATTCCAAAAAGGCGTTCACATATCAGTATTCGAAGTAATGAACGCGCTGTGTCCTTCCGAAAGACTTGCTGCCAAGCCCTTGGGGATATTGCAGGCAGGCGAACTTGTCGCCGGCGAAGCAATTACTTCTAAACCTCTTAACGCGCTCTGATTTAAGGATCATCTGTCACGTAGCGAAGTCATGAGATACTCATGCGACTTTGAAGGTTTACTCTAGGTAATATCCTGCGATATGAGGAATGAGAAGAGGATTGCCGTTATTGCCGGAGATCACGTCACCAAATACCCCTCAGAAGCTAGCTTAGCCAAAGCTGCATGATTTTGTCAACAGCGGAGGGTAGGTTTTAAAGTAGTCAGCATATTTGATAAGGTGGGCAGGCGTTGCGGCGTTACTGTCCTGTTGTGGTGGGGCCAGGTTTTAGCGAGCACGCTTCGAATCCGCGCTTCTTGATAATCAACTATTTACAAGGGACGGCCAACAATATGGCTTAGGAATTTCCCCAAAATATGCAGAGTGGACTGTTTGATTCTCAGGTAGCATAGATTTACGTCTTGATGCATAGATTGCAGAATCCATGCTATACTAAATGTACGTACAAGGACCTCGAAGATGAGGTAGCTGTAAAATCTGAAGATCGCGGTCCGATTCCCTCCACAATGACCCTCTGTAAGGCTCGCAATCAGACCTCATGGCTCAAGTTTCCCCGATCTTCGTTATCTGACATTGACTTTAACAAAACCTGATTTACGATTTGCAGAACGACTCTGAAGCAGCCTCTAATTAAGCGAGTTACTTTGTTGGTACTTGTGGTACGTAAATTGCGTATATTTACGTCAAACTGTCTTGAATTTTCCGTACAACACGTTTGTCATGAACAGCGGAGATTCCCGTGTTGACCAATCACATCTGCTCTCGCTTCATTGTATCGAGCGCCATAGTCTTCGAGATTGTTAATACAGCACTGGCAGACTTGATATATATTAGAACGCTGGAATCTCAAAATATGTATCTACATTGTCCCCACTCACATCTGATTCTTTACAGCATCTCAACACAAATTATCCAGGATTATCATCGTCATGGCTTCAGTACTGAAGAATGTTGCCATCACCGGCGTAAGCTACCATTCCTGCTTAGACAGATGAATCGACTAACAGTGCACTTTAGGCCAGTGGAAGCGTGGGCAAAATCATCCTCGATGCTCTCACTCGCGATATTCGTTTCAACGTCACAGTGTTGACCCGATCGTCCAGCTCAACCAATTTTTCAGCAGGTACCATTGTACACAAGACTGACTTCTCCAATGCCGAGCTCGTTGAAGCATTTCAAGGCAAAGATGCAGTGATATCTGTCGTGGGTTTGAGTGGTTTTGGTGATCAGAAAGGTTTCATTGATGCAGCTATATCTGCTGGTGTCAAACGATTCATTCCATCCGAGTTCTCGTCAAATACTCTAAGTCCAGCGGTGTTGGAAATGCTTCCTGTGTTTGCGCAGAATAAAGGGATTCTCGACTATCTGAGGGAGAAGGAGGATACTGGGCTGACTTGGTCTGCAATCTGGCCTGGATTACTTTTCGACTCGGTAAGCATTGCGATGTCATTTAATTTGTTGAAATCTCGAATTCTAGACTGATTGCATCATTCAGGGCCTGAAGAGCGGGTTTCTTGAATTTGATATCGTGAAGCAAACCACAACTATCTGGGATGAAGGCACAACCAATTTTACCCTGACCGATGACGAACAGCTCGGCCGGGCAGTGCTTGCAGTACTCGATCGTCCTGCGTTGACGGCAAACAAGAACATCTACATCGCATCATTCGAGACTTCGCAGAGAGAGATCCTGACCGTTTTGGAAGCGGCTACTGCTAGCAAATGGTCAGTCAAAGACACCACGACGGAAAAGGAGGTCGGCGAAGCATCAGAGAAAATGGGAAAAGGCGACTTCAGCGGCGCGTATACTTTGGTCAGAGCCACTAGCTTTGCAAACATACCGGAAGTTAGAGCGAATTATGTTCGCGATGAAGATCTGTCGAACGAGTTGTTGGGCTTGGAATTTGGGAGCGTGCAAGAGACTGTATTTCGAGTCGTTGTGGCTCCGCATAAATATTCGTCGGAATTGGTTTATGTCAGTTTATAAGGAAGCTTGTTTCCTGAGCGGGCTGTTTTGGGAAGTGTTGAAGGGAAAATTCATGTAGATATGCTTGTGTACGATACAGCCAATATTGGATGTACCCTTTTTCTGGTCTTTCCTGAAGTTTGTGTGAATAACTAGTATTTAGATTCTGGAACTCCCGACAGTATATCATTGAACGTGTGTTCCTGTATGAACTCGAAAGATCGCATCTTGGATTAGTACAATGAAGATAGGAAATAATTTGAAGGGGAGGGTGATGAGGGCTGGACTTTGAGACTACCACTGTAGTCTGTCTGTCAATGCCAGAACAGAAAAAAATGTGCCGAGACAGGCGAAGCCATAATTATCTTCGTAGGGTATGTAAGAAGAACCATTTCAATTCCCTGGACTGAAGTCTCAGTAATGTCACGTAGGGATTTCTTAACTCTACTGGACTAATTAAAAAAGAGTTTGGAGTTGCTTCTTGACTTTAGTAGTCTCACACAGTAATATGATCGAATCGGACACTTTTTCCTGACATAGTCTATTTATTGGGAAATCTATCATGGTACCTGGAAGCGTACTGATCTAGTACAAAGATAGTCCTGAGTATTCCTTGACAATCTTAAGTTCATCCTATCCGGAATCATTCCGTGAGCTTCAGACGAAACGATGAGTATTGACAAGCTCAAATTAAAGTAGAGCCCAACATAAACTGCAGCTAAGTGCTATCTGTGCCACCAGGCTCCTTGATAGTTCTAATCAAACCCTGTGCTTCGGCATTGGCGCGTTTGAATATTGTGTCACCGGAGGAAGCATTGCCGAAGAGTTCCTGCACATTAGCAGTACTTGTCGCGTTTGGGTCCAGATGAGGAGTGATCGTAACATCGTCGTTTGATGATGCGGCGATGCGATGAGCAAGCGACTCGTGGCCTGGGCTCTTGTTATCTCTTAGCATGGCGAGTGCCCAGATTGTGAGTTCGGTCAAATTGTCTCCCGTAGGCTCTTCATCATTAATACTCTGTTGATCTGTTAGTGTACCATCAAATCTATCCCCAATCACAGTACTCACGACCAAGTCTAGACCAGGATATTTGGTTGATTTCTCCAGCCAGTACTTGTAAACCAACGCGCTACGACGCTGAGAAATATTAGTAAGAGTCCCGTGTACACAGAAAGTTACACAAACTTGCGCCAAGCATTCGCTCAAACATTCTAGGTCCGCCAGAAATGCAGTTCCTATTTGATGCTCAAAGAGCTCGTCCTTAGACTTGTATGCCTGAATCACAACCTTACACCAAGCAGCCTCTGCGAGTGTGCGTCCAATGATAAGACCATCGGCCTTGTTTGCTTTATCAAGGTCGTTACAGAATTGATCGTAGCGCAAGAAGTTCTTGAGCCAGGCCATATTTTTCTTCTTGTACTGGGGAAGTTTGAAGAAAACAGTATCGATATCGAGGAGACGATTGACAGTTGTTGTTGATACCAACGGTTTTGGCTTGGGAGGAGACGATGTATCAATAGGCACAGAAGTGGTAGACCAATCGAGCTCGTATATTATAGGGTCAGGGAGCTTCTTGTCGACTTCGAAGGGGATATTTTCAAGAGGTCCAAGGAGGACGACCTTCTGACCGGACGACTTCTGTGCTCCGAAGGCAGTATCCCATGCCACGCTGTATTGTGGCAGATCGCCAGTCTTGTTAGTAGCAACATCTTTCATTTCAATGTTACCGGCATACAGAACCCACAAAAGGCGTGTTTGGTCAAGAACAACAATCCAGCGAGATTGGACGATATGCTCCTTGTGCTGATGAGGTCCTACGATCCGACCTAGCACAATTGCACGGCGAGTAGCAGCACCAAGCCCCTTAATTGCCATTCTGTGACTAAATCGCAGGTTGACAACTGGAGAGTACGGAGAAGGACTGGCCCCTGAATGAATTTCATCCTCGGAATTTAACGACCCTGGACCAAAACGTTGGAGACCTATCTCGTAGTCGATGATACCACAGCCTGGAAGATGGCAAAGTTAATATCATGTCGGAGTAAGATAGCTCGAGTCCATCATCTACACCGTACTTCGACCACAGAAGTAGATCTTGTTCCGGACGGAGAAGAGAAAACAGATACGAAGCTGAACTTACAACCAAGAGGAAGCAATATATTGTGAGCGTCTTGCGAACCTTCAGCTACAAATTGGGTTACCAAGTCTGCGACGGATCCACTGGTAATCTTCTTGAAATCGAAGTCTCTAAGAGCATGGAGGATATTGTCGATAACATGCTGCTCTGTTGGCTTTCGGGGATGAACGGGTTTGCGAATGATTACGACAGGACGTCCATTATGTGTTGGATTGTAGTAGGCGTCTGGATCATCCTGCCGATGCTTACCAGTGTTGCGGTTGGGCATCATTTCGACGAATTTTTGTTGTAGAGCTGCGAGTACAATTATGCAAAAACAATTTTTCGTGTCGAGACGATAGAAGATAAGTACTTTGGTGAAATAATATCTGAGTTGACGCGGTCCCTCGCGCTTGTGAGTGGATGTCACGTGCTGCGATTGTTTTCAACCGACGCCAACGGGGTGCTTTTAGACATGAGCATATGAGGGGGCGAGTCTAGTGTCCGTGGAATTAGGATCGATTTCTCAATTTGGAACTGTCTTATAGAAAGTCCTGAAGCAGCATCGGGACTTTGTATCCTTGAAAAGTTGAAGTCGCACATGTTGAGTCACCGAGATCTTCAGCAATTCGTGATTGCTTCATGATTTCGAACGCGGAACGACTTTCAAATAGGTTTCCGAATAGCAAGGCGCGATGCCACATTGATGGAGACAAAATCGTCTAGCCTTGCGGTATTGACAATGATCCTCGGCGGACCCGCCAGAGCTTTCAGTCACTATTTGTCCCTGTCAAATCTAGCTGAAAGGAGCCACCCGAATCCAAGTAAGATAGCATTCGCGTGAGGGATGAGCAGGCATCAATGCCTACACCACATAATAGCTTCCAAAACGTGGAAATGGCTGCGCAAAAGTATGACACCAAATACAAGCAGGTTGGAAGACCTCGAACTGCTCCTGGTCGATCTGTCTTCTTTGAATTTCTTTATTTGATACACGATCTCAAGTCGTGTAATAGGAAAAATCAAAGATGGCCATCCAAATCTCAAATTGGTGTCAAAATTGCTGAAGCAAAGCAAAGCAAAGCAAAACAAAAGAAAGGAAAGGAAGTTTGGGGGTTACTGAAAGCATGTAATCTATTCCACTTGGGATATCTGGCATGCGGAGAACTTCAAAGGGGAAGCGCTTTGCTGAAACTCATTTTTGGCACTCTTTGTACACTCCGTAGCCGTACGTAAAGATGAGACTTGATGCACCAGTCATCCCTTGAGCGTGTACCGAGTGGTAGACATAGCTGTTCGGGAGCTGAGTATAGAGCGGCTCTACAGACTACATGCTAGACTACTAGCCGTACTCCACTAACCGGAGGCTGAAGTTGTACGATAACATCCAATTAATTCTCTAAAAGTGTAGGATCTGTTATCTCAACATTAGGACCGGAGGTTGATGGAGAAGTCAAAATAAGCTGCGGCCCCTGCCTGCTTCAAGTGCGATTGCAGAATTAAGGTTTAGCGGCGCTACTAGTTGAACCCCGAAGTGTGTTCATCCAGGGATCCTTCCCACTTAGGAACTCCGACCTCGACGTTCGTCCAACCGTCCAACTTTACCTATGCTCCTTGACTGATCGCAGATCGTTGCACCTTCACTCGTTTGTACATCCTTCGACGCGCTATGCGTAGTATATAGCCCTTCCTTTTTCTTTATATCACTTTCTCTATGCCAGAAAACGGGCATCAGCTTCCTGACTGGGAAGCGCCAGCACCCAAAAGGAGTATCTTCAGCAAATCCGGCACCCAATCACAAACCACGGTCGCAAAAGAAGGAATTCCCGACGAAGAAGCTACGACAGCTCACAGACGCTCAATCTACAATCGGTTTGTGCCTCAATGGGTCAAATCAAGCAGAAAGCACATGCTCATCAGCATCGGCGTGGTCATACTGATCCTCATCCTCATTCTCGGCCTAGGACT
The DNA here is from genome assembly GCA_014282315.1 of Neospermospora avenae. Taxonomy (NCBI): domain Eukaryota; kingdom Fungi; phylum Ascomycota; class Leotiomycetes; order Helotiales; family Ploettnerulaceae; genus Neospermospora; species Neospermospora avenae. The sequence continues at coordinate 28,585 of JACBAH010007695.1, forward strand.
TGGACTAGGCCTCTCGCACAAGTTAGTCCTGACTCTCGATGGGTGGCGTCCTGCAGACTCCCCTTGAGATATTTCGTCTTTCTCTTTATACCTTTGGGCACTTGCGCTCGACTTTCCTATAATTCCGACCGATTCGGGTCTCTCTATTCGTCGTGTACCTTCTCTACCTAACAAACAAACGACTAATCCCCGCCCTCCTCAGGAATAAGAAAACACAGAATCTGCCTTTACCGACCAGCAAGGGGATCTTCAATGGAGATCTGACATACTATAGTCCGGGCCCCGGATATGGGGCATGCGGGTACGAGAATAAGCCCTCGGATGCGATTTGCGCTGTTGCGCATGCATTGTGGGATTCCCAGTTGACAAGTACGAATCCAAATGAGAATCCTCTTTGTGGGAAAATGATCAGAATTACGAGGTTCAATGAGGCAGTTGGAGGAAATCGAAGTGTGGATGTGAAGGTTGTGGATAAGTGTATGGGTTGTCAGCCGACAGACTTGGACTTGAGTATCGATATGTTTACGACACTTGCCAATGAAGGCCTTGGGAGAGTGGTTGGCACCTGGGCCTGGTTGAACTGAAGCCAGAGTACGTAGAGTTTCAAGGAGAAAAAAAGCTCATCCCTCTTATGACTGCGACGTCTGGGGCCTGTCAGCATGATGAGGCTAGTTCTGTATAAAATATCGGACAGACACAGCAGTCAGGTTAAGGATGGCTTGGGCGTTATCGGATAGTTTGTTTTCAGGATACCCAGGAGAGAAATAATGTATGAAGTTCAGACACTGTCTGAATAAGTTGAGTAAGTGTAACCCGGAAGTAGTCTAGTCCCCAGTCTATCTGGAAATAAGTATGTTGAGGAAAGTTGCAGGTCTAGAAATGTAAGGAGGAATTCGGGGTCATTGACTCATGTCACTTCAAGGGTGTCACCGAATTCGAAGCAGCTCGAGTAAGAAGCCTGGGCTGGGTAATAGACATCATTACTTGATATCTCCTCCGCCCAATATGTCTGTTATATTGATGTCTCCACTCCCTCTGGCCAAAGGCTTGGACTGATTGGGACCTTCTTTCCAACCGATCATATAGATCATCCTGAACGTAGCAGGTAAAGATCCATCTTTATTGCCATGAAGCTCTCTGTATATCCCCTCATTTGCTAGCAACACGTCCCTCGTCATAGGTCCAGCCTCTCTTTGAAGTATGGCATTGCTCTCCCCCATTGCTTGCAGATCTTGCATCAGAGCGAAACTATCTGGGTAGTCCACAACTATATCATCGACGTCCACAGTCAACATTTTGAATCCCGCCTTTTGCAGCAGCCCGCCCATGTCTCTCACGTCCGCAAGAGGAGACACATGTGGCGAAACGCCTCCCCTCCTTTCCTGATCTGCCAGTTGAAGCGACGTTCGTAATTCGTACAAAGTGTCTCCGCCGAACATTGCCGCCACGAATGGAGCATCAGGTTTCAAAACATTATTTATTTGTGCCAGTAATGATGGCAGGTCGTTGATCCAGTGCATGCTTAAGGAGCTTAGCACCGCATCGAATGTATTCGCCTCAAAGGGTAGTCTTTCCTCATCGTCGAGCACTTCGCGTGTGAGGTTGATCTCTCCATTGAAAGGCAAGTCCGCATCTCGGTAGAGAGTATTTCGTGATGAATCAACAGCAGTGATCTTCGAGAGACGACTGGATATTGGAGTAGACTCTTTGCTTGGGTCGGGATATGGATCTGGAAAAGTGAGAGCTCGAGCGATATTGCATGAATTTGCGCCGAGGTCTAGTACATGGTCGAAATGTCTGTTGATATCCTTTGATGAAATGTTAGTTGCCTACAGTACTCAATTGACAATGATGCTCGCTTACTAAAAGTCTTTCAGAAAGTCGCATAGCCACTTCATCTTTCAAATAATCTACCTGCCGACTCCTTTCGGTATCTGCTGCTGCCCTTTCTTTCTGCAGGTACTTCGTATGCCGGTTGAAGACCTGCAGCGTTGGAGATCCTGGAGCCTGGACAGCATAGCCTCTGGAATTGAAAATGATCCGCCGAATGGCAGGAAGCGGTAGAAAGGGCCTCAAAGTCGCAGGTTTCATCATCTGATAATCCGATAAAAATCGTGTTGTTTACTGAGGAAGAGAAGAAGGAGAAAGAAGGCTGCCGGTGACGTCCAGGACTTTGACGAGGCTAAAGTTACCCAGGCTCGCCAAGTTCATCAGCAGCATCCTTGCAAATATCACGGACGGCTCTAGCTTGAGCTCGGAGGGGAGGGGTGTGCGATCAGCGTCGACCTCGAACCTCTAGATACAAGACCACCACCGCTTACTTACCACCTTACCAATCGGACTATATCGCGCCCGCCGCATTTTCTGAAGATTGCTGGCTGTCACGCCGCCATCACTGTATCGAATGGAGTTCCATGAACAAGGCTAAACCTACGAGGTCTTCTCCATCTGTTCCTCCCCTCCCCTGCGCGTCCGCTTGCGAATCACGATCTAAAAGCCTTGACCCTATCGACCGATTAGCTATATTCCCACAATCGACTCCCTTGCGTGTACTTCCGCAATATACTGTGAAATCAGCGTCATAGTGCAGACACCAGATCCGCCGGGCATCAAGGCGCATACAGAATCATATAATCAGCTATCATGGCCTCCTCGGCGGCAGCAGGCTTCCTGAGCCGCGGCTCATCAGGAAACAATGCGAACATGCGTGGACTGGTACAATTTATTGCGGACTTAAGAAATGCAAGGGCAAGAGAATTGGAGGAGAAGAGGATCAATAAGGAGCTGGCGAATATCAGGTTTGTAGTCATCCTTTTGGTAACTTCAGGGGCCGAACTATGCTAATATTATCTTTATAGGCAGAAATTCAGAGGTAGGTTGGTTTAGAGTGCCAGAGGACGGGGGCAAAGTTTTACGAAACAACTTACTAACATCAGCTCAGATGGGAATCTAAACGGCTACCACAAGAAGAAATACGTCTGCAAGGTTTGCATCCACCAGCATTTTCCGTAATCCGACTTCTAATTCCAGCTTTAGCTTCTCTACATTTACATTCTGGGTTGGAATGTCGACTTCGGACATCTAGAAGCCGTCAATTTAATATCTGCGAACAAGTACTCGGAAAAGCAAATTGGATACCTTGCAATGACACTTTTCCTCCACGAGCAACACGAACTTTTACATTTGGTTGTCAACAGTATCCGAAAAGACCTCACAGATCACAATGAGTTGTATAATTGCTTAGCATTACACGCCATTGCCAATGTAGGGAGCAGAGAGATGGGAGAAGCACTAAGTGGAGAGGTTCACAGACTCCTCATTTCACCGTAAGGCGCGGGACAAAGCAAATCTCTATAGCGTATCTGACACGTTTGCAGTACTTCTAAGTCTTTTGTGAAAAAGAAAGCAGCTTTAACCCTCCTACGGCTGTATCGCAAGAACCCAGATATCGTGCAGCCGCAATGGGCAGAAAGGATAATATCTCTGATGGACGATGCGGATATGGGTGTGGCGCTTTCTGTGACCTCCCTCGTCATGGCACTTGCACAGGACCAACCCGATCAATACAAGGGTAGCTACGTCAAGGCAGCCTCGAAAATGAAGAGGATATTGGTAGATGGGGAGTACGCAGCCGACTATTTGTACTACAAGGTTCCTTGTCCATGGATTCAGGTAAAACTGCTGCGTCTATTGCAATACTATCCGCCATCAGGTACAAATAGTTCCCAGTTCGTGATTTAACAAATGTTAACATTAGCATACAGATGACACCCACGTGCGAGACTTGATTCGAGAATCCCTACAAAAAATCCTCAATCTGGCATTGGATATGCCTAAGAATGTCCAGCAGAACAATGCGCAGAATGCAGTTTTGTTCGAAGCCATAAATTTAATCATCCATCTAGATACGGAGCAAGCGTTGATGAAGCAGATTTCACATAGACTTGGCAAGTTCATCCAGTCGAGGGAGACAAACGTTCGATATCTAGGCCTGGAAGCCATGACACACTTGGCAGCGAGAGCAGAAACACTGGACCCAATAAAACAGCACCAGGGCATTATCATCGGCTCGCTCAAAGACAGAGATATCAGTGTGCGGCGGAAAGGTCTTGATTTGCTTTACAGTATGTGTGATCAGACAAACGCGCAGCCTATCGTCGGAGAACTGCTTCAATACCTACAGAATGCGGATTTTGCCATCCGGGAGGAGATGGTCCTGAAAATTGCCATTCTCACGGAGAAGTATGCGACTGATATCCAATGGTATGTTGACATCTCACTTCGGCTCATCGCGATGGCTGGAGACCATGTCAGTGATGAGGTATGGCACCGAGTGATACAAATTGTCACAAACAACGAAGAGCTGCAAGTCTATGCCGCACAAAATATTCTGCAGTACCTCAAGGCAGATCACTGTCACGAGACGCTGGTCAAGATTGGCGGTTACATTCTTGGCGAATTTGGACATCTCATCGCCGAAGATAAGGGCTGTAGTCCTATCGAACAGTTCATCGCACTCCAAGGGAAATTGCAAGGCTGCTCATCCCCCACCCGAGCAATAATCCTTTCGTGTTTCATCAAATTTGTCAACCTGTTCCCTGAGATTAAGCCAAGACTCATGTACGTCTTCGAAGCTTATAGCCACACTCTGGATTCCGAATTACAACAGCGTGCATGCGAGTATTTTGCACTTGCAAGCTTGCCTTCAGATGACCTGTTGCGAACAGTCTGTGATGAGATGCCTCCATTTCCCGAACGACAGTCTGCACTACTTTCTCGACTACATCAGAAGCACGCTAACACCAGTGACAAACGAACCTGGGTGGTTGGGGGAAAAGATGCCAATGCTAATGAGAAGGACTTCAACTTGACAAAGAACCCTGGTCTTAAGCAAGCCTTCAGTGCGAATGGTGCTGCAGTTAGAGCGAATGGTGCACCGAACGGGACAGCTTCCAATGGTGCAAACGGAAATGCGAAAGGTCACAATGACCTAGCTGGTCTCAACATGATGGATGCTGGACCTTCGGAGCCTAAAACTCTGAAAGCGCCCAATCTTGCCAGCGCAGCTCATCTTTCACCTGATTGGGAGCTGGGCTATAACAAACTCCTTCTGAAGGCAGAAGGTGTTCTTTACGAGGATGGCCAGATCCAAATTGGTGTACGGTCAGAGTACCGTGGGCAGATGGCTTGCGTTATCTTGTACTTTTCCAATAAAGCCCCTACAGCTGTCAGTTCTTTCACCACCACACTCGACCTAGAGCCTGCGGAGAAGGAAAATCTGACCTGGGAGGTCAAAGGGTTACCAGAGAGTACAATACTCGAGGGCGCTCAAAGTCAACAAATGGTTATGTTCGAAGCTAAAAAAGTGTTTGAAAAGAGTCCAACTATCAGAATCAGTTACTTGGCTGGCGCGTTGCAAGCTTTGACACTGAAGCTTCCTGTAACGATTCACAAATTTATGGACCCAGCAGAACTTACGGCAGACGATTTCTTCAAGCGGTGGAAGCAAATTGGAGGCGCTCCCCGTGAAGCCCAACGCATTTTCGGCGTGAAAGGCGGCAAAGGAGGCGATCATGAGATCAACGACGGTTTCATCAGGAGAACGATCGATGGATTCAGATGGGGCATACTTGATGGTGTGGATCCGAACAAAAAGAATTTCGTTGGGGCCAGTGTTCTCCACACTGGTGATGGCGGAAAATTCGGGTGCCTGCTCCGACTTGAGCCCAACTACATCACAGGCGTAAGTCTAAGCTTCTCTTTTGTATGGTCGCATGTACTGACACGCCTCTACAGATGGTTCGTCTCACAATTCGGGCTACGGACGAAAGTGTTCCTCCAATAATGATTCAGACGATGCAAGAGCGCCTTGAGGTGGGTGTTTCTATACATGGAGAGACCATTGAACCGCCTAGCCGGCGGGATATCTCAGATGCATTTGGTAGTGTGCTTGTGTCCTAGTCGAGGTATCTTTCATGATGAACATTTATTTTGTTGTACTAGAGGGATTTTGGAAACGTCAGTGGTACATAAGCACATAAGCTGTAGTGCATTTTTGCGGAGTAGCAGTCCTCATGTTCATTCATACTTCCAAAGAAATTCCTGTATCGACATTCTATCAAGCATGCTAGTTTGTCCTTTGACAGAAATTTGACTGTCTGAGATTATGCACGGCAATGGCGATGAGCGACGTTCAAGCTCTTTCACATCTTGCTCAGGTGAGCCTAAATCATGTACGAGGTCGCAAAGATGGCTATGAATTATTGAATGCTCTAACCGGAGGCATACTCATGCGCCAATGTCGCCAAAAATATGTAGTACATCTATCACCTTCCCGAACCTGCTATACATCCATACTGTCTACTGCAAGATTTGTCGTTCCGTTTGAATCTTCTGGAGTAATATCTGTACATTACTTCCTGTCACATTCCATGTTCGGCGGGCATTTCATGCAGGTACGGGCCAAGTGACCAAGACAGGCGTATCACCCGGCGAAATGGTCCCGTTGAAAATCAAGGTACGGACTCATGAAGCGGACAGATCTTGAGAAGTGGTATGCAAATGACCACTGCACCTTGAGCGAGAGCTTTTTGCCGTCGTTCTCTTTCAAGCACGAATCGAGGAGATGTTGCGCCAAATGACCGCCAAGTCAACACACCGGAGAGAAAAGTCTGATATGCTTTGGAGTAATTACTGGTCCTTAAACACAGGATGTCGTTTCTGCACGAACGCGAACATACCTTCTGTCCTGTCTTCAAGTGCGAAGGAGCTATAATACAAGCTTCGCTCCATCTTGAGCCCACTTTCCAAGCTCATCTCATCAGCTGAGGCATGTTAGCGACTTGCAAACTCTCACGCACCTACGATGCATGAGCGACCTACCATTTAGTATTGCCTGCTTTGCCAATTGTACGACAGGCATAGATCTTAAAGCAATTTTCCTTGCAGCAGCCACAGTCGCGCCATAAAGCTCATTCATGGGGAATGCCTGGGCGATTAATCCGAACTGCTCCAGCTCCTTACCGGTTAGAGTCGAAGACGTGAGGATCATATACATAGCCTTCTGCTTGCCCACCACCTTCGTCAATCTTTGTGTTCCTCCTGCTCCAGGTATCGTCCCAACAGTTAGTTCCGGCAAACCGAATTTGCTGTCATCCGCTGCGTAGATAATGTCGCACATCATCGCCAGCTCAAATCCACCACCAAGAGCATAACCAGCAACCGATGCTATGATCGGTTTCCTCATAGACCCTACGGCATCTGACAAGTCTTTTAGATATCCGATTCTGTACGCTTCAGATGTGGAGATATGTTGCAACTCGCCAAGATCAGCCCCCGCTAACAAGTGGTTGTCAGCACTGACCAAAACCTACATGACAGGGGAAAGAGCGGGGAAAGCCCCAAATCTTGTCAAGTCCCGTCTTCAAAGAAGGCTTGGCTTTCGTCTAAAAGAGTGGATCCTCAGTACCTGAAAATGGGCCTGCCGTACTAATGCCGGTTAAAATTGCCACCCTGATTTTGCTGTCTCGCTCGACCATAGTAAGCGCCGACACGAGGCTGTTGATAAGTTTCTGTGAAAGGGCATTTTTCTTCTCGGGGCGGTTGATTTTCAGGATGGCGACACCATGCTCGTCTACCGTCACTTGGATGAGCGAATTGTCGCTCGAAAATTCAGTTGCTGATACTGGGTTTCCTGCCGGAGAAGAGCTTCGATGCTCGAGTGCTTTGGATGACCACATAGCTAGCCAAGTCGAGTAACAAAGAGCTAAGCACAAGCAGTGTAGAGGAAGGTTTCGGTTACGAAAGATCGTTCTAATCGCTAACAAGTAGTTGTTCAGTTTCGTCGGTCCCCTGAGGTAACGTTGATGTTCACCGTAAAATACCTGTCGAAAATAGACTTTGATATCCTGTATCACGGATCTTACCCCTAGTATTTCAGACGCACTACAGGGGCCCCCGGATCTGGATACGATAACCGTCCATCTCGTTTCCTGCAAGAAGATCGGCCACTGTTTCAGGTCGTCCGATTCCGATGTCGTATTTGGTGTGGGTCGTTTGTTTCAGGACATCAGGTTTCGACGATACTTATCCGGCAGTAGTACAACAGTTATTCAGATTGTTTCGTCTCTGCTGCAAACTTGCAAAGGGCTGAAATGGAACTTTTCAAGATGTGGCCACTACTGCAACATATCCATCTTTAAGATTCACAGCCATGTCAGCCCCACCTGCAGTGCCACATTCACTGCTTCGGCTTTTGTTGTAATCATGCTGAAGGGCCTCGGCATATCTGCCTGTTCAGCTGATCTAGGTATCGGCAGATGTTGAGCAACTGGGACTCCTTTGCAAAGGAGGTAGGGCCGGCGTATGTCATGATGTGATTGGAGGACATTAGATCGAACTCGAAAGACGTTCACAGACCTGCTCCGCTCCGCACCGCTGCGCTGCAGCAAGGCAATTAATACTCCGTACTAAGGGTCCGAATGGCCCGCCGGAAAAGGGAACCTGGACGCTTCTGCAGAGCTTGAAAATGAGATGTCGGCCCACTCCGAACGGCCTCTGCCAAGACCCTGGCAGGTCGAATTTGGAAGACAGATGCGAGGCTATGAACAATCGAAGAAGTCCTGGAGGAACACACCCTGCAACTTCTCAAACGGCTCGAGACAATCGTTGTTCTGCAAATAGCACATCGGTATCCATGCCATCCTGTTTGCTCTTCGTATGCAGCGATAAAAGTTATCGCCTCATCGAGATACCATTGTCACACGCGCTTGATTGGCCATTTAGATGTATCTCCGAATCCCCGATTCACATAGACCAGCCTCCAGATCAGGCTATCGGAGCAAGCAGCAGGTTTAGGAAGATTGTTTTGGCTCCGCGTAGCTCCACAGGTCAAAGTTGGCGATGGGGTCCTTGAGAGACGGAAACGGGGACTTTCACAATATCGACCATGTAGAATCCTTATGCCGACCATAGTTCGTACACACTTGCCCTACGCAAATACCTCAAACTCGGACCAAAGGACATCAAAAAAATACACACTTTAATCCGATCTCTAACCCCAATCTCGATTGTAACACTGACTACTGTATAATTGATCATAATCTTCGCATTACTCGCAGGCTGTCAGTTGTGTTCCCAAAACTCTAAACACGAGGGCATTTAGACAACAGGGTGAAAGAGTTAGAAGATAAGAGACAGAGAGATACTATATATAGTGATGTAATTATTACAGGAGATCTACTTACTACTGTATATACTATCATCTAAGAGTCTTCGCTTCACTGTAGCTTGCAATATACTATTAACCCTTACGATCTTATAGAGCTCTCAAGATTACTTCTCAAGAAAGGCTAGATATCTAAGCTTTTTCTACGTACGTGATTGAGTTTTTCTGAGGTAATCAAGCTTTTTACTAGACTAGGTTTTCACTAAAAAGAATTTGTTTTCTTAGTAAGATCTTCTCATATTCCTCGTAGAACTCTATAGACCCTTAGTAAGCCCTAGATATATATATAGTGAGTAGATATTGATACGAGTATTTTATTAGATAGCGAGCACAGGCTAGTTTATACTATTACAAAAGGATCTAAGAAGGACGATATTCAGGTCAGCTCTGTTGGAGATTAGGCGAATAGATTTAGCGACATAGGCGGCATCAGGATTTTGTTCGGTCAACATGTGAAATTCAACACGGAGTGTCCATCTGCAACTTCCTTGCCTGGCCTCGGGACAACGACTGTAATGGGACCACAATATAGTGCGTTAGCCACCTTTTTTAAGCTTATTTAGTAGCAAGATTTGCAGGCTCTGTATGCAAAGTAGTCATGCTCAAGCTCGTTGACTTTAGATCCACCAGCAGGTGATAGATTTCGTCGCGCAGCCCCCGAAAACAGCCGAACCTCACTAAATGATACATTCTACTGGAATTAATATTACCTCAACTCATGGAGTTAACTTGTTAGTCTTTTGACATGAGCTGATGTTGATAAATATTTCATAAAGATAACTTATTAGTCTTTTGACATGAGCTGATATTGATAATTATTTTCATGATTTACTTGGTTTCGAAGGCTTTTATAAAAGGGTAAGGAAGTTAATTAAGGATCTACATATTTACAGACGAAATATATACAAGTTTGCTAGTAAAAAGCAAATAGCTTAGCCTCGTGCTAATAAGCTAACGACTTTTCACACTCGTAGTACCTTCAAATCTACTTATTAACATCGAAGTAATAGTTCTCCGCAGGCTCATCGTTTGCTACACGTAAACATATGTTCTAAGAGTGCGTAAGTAGGGCGAGTTTGGCGTGGCTCGGCTATTTTCGGGGTTGCGCGACGAATTCTGTTATCTACTGGTGGATCTAGGGCAGCTGAGTCAAGAAGCTAGCTCTTGGACTCTTAGCTTTCGAGATCAACCCACAAAACAACAGGGCGCAGTACTCTCGCTTAAGTTTTTTTTTTACGTAACTTCCGTACTGTATAAAAGGTAAATTATTATCTCGGTCCAATGAGACGCTCACCGCGCCGACGCTACGTGTTGAGCCGACGCTGCCAAAGCTTATACAGGAGTTAGAATACCGGAGGCTTGTAAAAGCCACCAGGTCGCCACCGCCATTTGGTAGCTATTACACCTACCTAGGTATGGTAGGCCGATGTAAATTAGCCAAGTCGTTTGCAACTATCATTGACAAGTCGTATAAAACCTAAATATGTCAAATTGAAGCTATTCACAACCATATCTCTCTCAGCTCTCAGCTATAGCTTTATGGAGAGTACCTCTACTGTGTTCATCGAAGAAAATTAATTCGCCGCCGATTGATACCAAGCTTAAGGAGGCGACTATTACTACTTCTGCTGCGCAAATCGACGATAGCTATTGTTAATAATGGAACTCGAGCTCTTAATTTCTAGAAGAAGCAGAAGCCAGATAGCCACGTGGTAGAGACAACCTTATTGAATACTACGAAGGGATAGAGAGACAGCAGGGGCTAGTACATACGCTAGTACATATAGAGATATTACTTTATGTCATGTATTCCTCCGGAAACTTGAAGTCAGATGAAGACGCCGAAGAGAGATTTAATCGGAGTAGTTTTCCGCTGCGCTGCTGCCAGGGTTGCACGGGTTCCGGCGCCTACCTCAAGCTTACTGTAAGGTCCACTTAAGCGATGCTTTCCAAGAAGTGCAACCCTGGCCGCAGCGTAGCGGATAGGGCTTAGTTCATTTAATATATCCTCATTTTTCCTTGACATTAGTGTCGCTGGTAACATGGCGACAGTAAGGTCTGTACGAAGCGAGGTTGCAAAATTTAGGTGGCATAAGGTACCTGGGTATCTACTATCGTGCGGGAGTAGCCCCGAAGATGACTCGCAGTTGCACAATTATGTATAAGGCCTTGGCGGCGTCGGCGCAGTGAGCTTCTCAATGAACCGAGTACGGAAGGTACCTCTAGATCTGAACAAGACAAGCCGAGGCTGCTTCGAGACCGGAATTCTTCCTGAAAACTTCTACAGCTTACGACCTCTTTGGAACGGGCCTTCCGAAGCTCTCTCCACTCCGCTAAACCTTAGGAGGATGAGAGTTGCAGAGCTGCAGATGTTAGCAAGAATCGTGCTAGAACGGAGTAGCTGACGCACCTTCATGGCACCCTGTATTTGGAGTTGTGTTAATGATGCATGAAAGTGATATGTGCGAGATGATAAGTATGGCGCGCACCCCTCTCCTGACTAGCTTTTATAAAGCCGGGGCTTTAAGTATCCAAGAAGAACATGTTTGTTTGCTTTATTTGACTCAAACACAACTCTTTGTTCTCTTCGTAAAGCTGGGCTTCTTTATTAATTCATCACGATGACTGCTTCATTCCAGGGACTGGAGGGTCTTACCTTTGCTGAACAGGTGTTGTTTGACCGTAAGTAGTACCTTAGGCGAAACTTGATAATCATGTTCTCGCCATCACATAAACTTTATTGTTATGTTTCTTTTTACATAGCATGTGGAGCTAACGAAGGATCATCTGCAGAATTTGGCCGTGGGCGGGATCTTGAAACACCTTTCAGCACAATTCACAGCGCTTTTGAAAGCCAAGTTGACCAGCAGCCAAATACGATTGCTATCGAGCAAGATGGTCAGAATCTCACATATCAAGAACTCGAGCGGGCAGCAAATGGCCTGGCCAATCGCCTTATATCGATGGGTCTGGAACCTCGAGAAAGAGTCTGCTTAGTTGTGCAGCGATCTCTACCAATGGTAATTGCAATGCTCGCGATCTTGAAGGCAGGCTGTCAATATGTACCACTTGACGGGCAGGTAACGGCAGAAAGCGCGCTTCGACATATTACGAAAGATACTCAGGCGCCAGTCATTTTGTGCTTGGAAAGATTTCACTCAAAAGTCCAGGCACTCGTTGATCCAACGGCCAGAATCGTGATTCTCGACAGCTCCCTAAAAGAAACTCAATCGACTTCTAGGCCAAATCTGCCGGTCGGCCCCGGTGATGGAGCTTATTGTATTTACACCTCAGGTAAGCGATTTCCTTCAGGGTGCAGGGCTATTTCTAAATCTAGAACAGGAAGTACTGGTCCTCCTAAAGGCGTAGATGTTACCCACGGCAACGTCACAAACTTATTATGCAGCTACCCAGGAAATCTGAACATAAGACAAGGGACAAATGTTGCTCAGCTCCTCTCGATATCTTTTGACAGTAGGTTATGGGGAAGCCCAAAATTTCCTTTCCTGTATGTCTCAAGATATTCTCGAGACATGACTTGTCCTTCTTTCCGTGCAATTTTCATGGGCCATTGCTAACTTTGCTATCACCTAGTGGGTAAAGAATCCAAGTAGTCTGTTCAGAAGTTAATTTTGAGTTTACGAGAGATCTCAGCTGACAGTGCCATTTAAGGTCAATGGGAGATATTTGGGACCTTGATGAACGGAGGCCGGCTTCTGATTAGGACTAGCAAATGGGAACCAGTCCTGTCGCGGGTACGTGAACTCCAAACACCCACGAGCATTTCTGATGCACGGTATAACTAACTTCAGCCCTGCTGTAGGCTCACACTATAATTTCCACACCGTCAATACTTGCTACGTTCTCTCGTGAAGCATACCCGAACATCAAGGTTATCGCTCTTGCCGGGGAGCCTTGTCCGCAAGTGTAAGTCTTTGGTTGTACCAGTGCTTCAAAAGCATAGACCGAGATTCTAACAGATCATTCAGGCTTGCAGATGAATGGGCTTCGCAAGCTACGCTTTTCAATTGCTGCGGTCCCACCGAAGTGACAATTGTTAATACTATGCACAGGTATGTTGTTCCCCAACCCATGAGCTTAGCAGAGTTATCGGGCTCAGGATGTAATATTATATATTAAAGACCATCTTACTCACAGAATGCAGACACAAAGCAGGAAGTGAACTGTCGATAGGAAAGCCCGTACCTAACACCAGTGTCTATATTCTAGACGAATATGAGAACCCTGTGCCCATTGGGCAGACTGGCTTGATGTGGGTAGGGGGTGCTGCCGTCTCACGAGGTTATCTCAACTTGCCGGAACTCACATCGACGCGCTACAAAAGAGACAAATTCAAAGACTCAGGGTACGATAACTTGGCTGGATGTAATTTATATTCGCTAATTGCGTACAGATCGGCAATGTTCAATACTGGTGACCTGTGTCGCTGGAACGCTGATGGAACGATATCTCACGAAGGTCGGGCTGATGATCAAGTCAAGATCAAAGGCTTCAGAGTCGAACGTACGTGTTGGTGAAGCCCAATCATCCTCTTTTTCATCGAATATCCCAAGGGTTTCTTAAGACATGTTTTGCCCCCTTCTCAGATATTCTTGTTCAACATCCGTTCCGTTGCTAATCATCAGTATTTACAGTCGACAGCGTCTCGGCATCCATAGAGGCTACACCGTATGTAACAAAGGCTTGCGTAATTCTCTGCGAGAAAGTGCTCTGGGGATTCTACTCGGGCTCTCAGTACGTCGATGAAGCCACAGTCAAAAGCACCGTCGAGCAGCGCCAACCATACTATGCGGTTCCTTCGAAGTTTGTGTTCATGCAGTCGCTGCCGATGACTTCAAATGGTAAGATTGATAAACGTGCACTGCTGGCTTCAGCGGGCGGGACACCAATTATACCACCAAAGGAGGTAGAGATTTCGAAACCGCAACCTGCAATTTTTGCATCGGAAAAGCATATGCAAATGATCGTTGGACCTCCTCCCTCCACGTACTCATCAAGCGATTCCGAAAGCGACTACTCCGAGAAATTCCCTCTGCCGGAGAAGAAGGGCAGACACGGACTACGTTCCTTGCGTCATAGGATTTTTTCCCTATATCGACGGCTTTTTACTCTGGTATTTGTTGTCAATGCAGTGGCAGTATATGTGATGGTCTACTTTGGTCGCACAGGGAAAGGCTTACAGAATATTTCTACCGCCATTGCTGCGAATCTAACCATGGCAGTCCTGATGAGACAAGAATATGTCATTAATGCCTTGTTTATGATTGCGTGTGCTGTCCCAACATCCTGGCCAATTTGGATCAGACGTAATTGTGCAAAGATTTATCACATCGGAGGACTCCACAGCGGATGTGCAGTCTTCTCGCTTATTTGGCTTGTCATTTTCACGATTGGCACAACCATCAACAATCCAGATCCAGCCACCTTAGTGGTATCCTACCTCATCATTACCCTGATGCTTGCAATGGTTGGAACAGCACACCCAGCAATGCGAATGAAATACCACGATCGATTTGAGTTAGTCCATCGATTTGCAGGATGGACTGCACTTGCTCTTTTCTGGGCTCAGACGATTGTTGTCACCAACAATATTCGAGGCATAAAGCCGCTCGGCGCCGCATTAGTTGCCAGCCCCGGTTTCTGGCTCCTGTCAACCGCAACAAGTAGCGTCATCCTACCCTGGGTCCATCTCCGGAAAGTCACAGTGCGCGCAGACATACTTTCTCAGCATGCGGTCCGCCTATACTTCACCTACGCCAACCCCATCTCTGGGACCGCGATCCGCCTTTCAGAACGTCCACTGGTAGAATGGCACGCATTTGCTACAATCGCAAAGCCAGGCGAGAAAGAATTTTCAGTCATTGTATCAAATGCGGGTGACTGGACAAAGCGACAGATTCAAAAGGGTCCAACGAAATTGTGGGTGCGCGGCATCCCAGCATGTGGTGTCCTTCGTATCGCTCCATTATTCCGCTCGATCGTGCTTGTGGCGTCCGGTTCCGGTATCGGGCCATGCTTACCTGTGATATACGCCAAAAAGGTGCCGTGTAGGATCTTCTGGTCGACTCCTCATCCGGAGCAGAATTTTGGCAAGGAAATTATTGATGCCATCAAAGATGCCGACCCCAATGCGGTAATTCACAATACCAAGACCCAAGGTCGGCCAGACATGGTCGCCATCACTTACCGACTTCTGAGAGAGAGTGGGGCTGAAGCAGTTGCAATCATCAGTAATAAGAAACTGACGCAAATGGTTGTGTATGCAATGGAGGCGAGAGGAATTCCCGCTTTTGGTGCTATTTTTGATTCTTGAGCGTAACAGCTTTCGTCTTTCATATTTTTACAGTATTTACTTACCTACCTTGTCTTAATAAATAATATATCTTCTTGACTCATCGGTCTCGTCGTCTCTGGGTGCACTTGCTCGTGATATCACCTATTCATGGCTGGGATGACTCACTGCAGGCGGCACTTAGGTGAGGATGATTCACTTCCGAGGGGAGTCTCAGTGGTCGAAGAATGGTGGATTCTAGAGGGACCGGTCTGCTGCGAGACTGGTGGAGATGGAGCAGTAGTCGTTGGATGCGACTCCAGCGAGACATGAGGGAGAGAAGGAGGGTCACAAACCTCACACATGAGTTCTGTCTCCTGATACGTTGTGTATTGGTACTTTGAACAGTTCGAAATCTCAGCCCATTTCTCAGGATCGGTACCTATCCTATGCGCTGCATAAGTTCGGCAGAATACCACCTCAGACTTTGCGTGTTTGTGGCCACAGCTCCATCTGGTATGTCGCTCTTCGCACATGCTATCACTTGACAGGCAGGATCAGATCAGAGATGAGTAGATGCAGCTAGTGTTGCTTGTCCCAAAGTGGTGGAAAGTGAGTGAACTTGTTGGCGTGCGTGCGAGTCCCTGACGCACACAAAAACGTCAACTGGGTATTCAAGCTCTTCAGTGGAATTCTACTCAATCATATGTACTTCTGATTGTTACTTGTTCCACATTTGGCTTCCACGCTGTTCTGGGAGCTGCATCTAGAGTGTTCCATGGTAATTTGTTCAGCAGGAACAGGACTTCTCACTCAGCTTGTCACGAATTCAAAGGTTTGCTTTGTCCACTACTCCCCGCGATTGCAAATCCCATCATTCTTTAATGCGTTCCAAATTGTCACAATCCTAAACTTTCACGCCCTTTGTTTTCTTTGTTTCTCTTTGTCACAAGCGAGCTCGCTTACTGGTAGTAGCGAAATCTGATTTTCTGGTTAGGCATGCCTGGAACTCACACTGGTGCCCCCTAGAACAGGAGTCTGTGATCTCAGAACAGGCTTTTAAAGACTATAATGTGTCATGTGAGCTTGAAGGAGGGCATTTCGGGGGGTGAAAACCACTCATCGGTTCGAAGTGTGACTCGACTCCTTTGTAGGGATAGTATCAATCAAGGCTGTTAGCCCTCTTGAGCTTGTCTTAGAGCACAGAGGCGGACCCTAGTCTTCACCGACATGCGAGCTATCCAGTTCGACAGGTACGTGATAGATAGATCACCAAAGTGACGATTCGCTTTAATGACGCGGAAGGAGTACAAAGACGTTACCTGATTAAAACGTTAAGAGTCCCACATTTATTTGATGAATTTAATGGGTGAAAATTTACGGTTCCAAAAGCTTTTCGCTAGGAGGGAATTTTTGCTGCCTCGCGCGATTAATGATCATTAGTCCCCTGGAGCGAGCTACTTCCACGATTAGGTTGATCAAATTCACCTCATGCTGCCAACACCAGCGGCCGGCACGGGCCGAACTAATAACCTAGCACGTGACCTCGTGTCGCGACTCAATGTTTGTCGCTCGCGCCTTCTTTTCTTCGTCGTCACGACAAAGTAGCCACCTTCAATTTCAGTCCATCCGAAATTGAAATCAAACATAACAATCCGGAAGAAGTATGAAAAACTAATGCAGGTCAAGTGGTCTAATTGGCAAGAGTTAAACACACTGCCTTCTATCGAAGACAAGTGTATCAAACATTTGATTTCGATTCCTGGAATCCTAAAGGATCGCAAAATGCAGCAAGCCATAGAACTTGATAACATGGACGATACTTCAACAGCCTCTGGTTCGCCGTCACCATCACCAAAGCACCTTCAGGAGGATCGCGATCTTGAAGAAGCCATTAGACTCTCGAAGATGGACGATTCTTCGACAGCCTCTGCTTCACCCTCGCCATCACCGGAAAAAGTTCAGGAGGACCGCAACCTCGAGGAGGCCATTAGACTCTCAAAGATGAAAGGCTCTTCAACCGCGTCTGGAACACCAACTGCTTCAGGCTCTTCGTCGGCTTCTCTTTCCCCAGAGCCATCTACAGACCGAAGAGGAAAGAGCGAGAAGGCTTCTAAACGCAAGGCTCAAGATGAGATAGCCCCGAATGCGAAGCGTGCACTATCAGTCGCTCCTAATAGCATCCCAAGTTCTAGCTTCAAAATTATGGATGGCTTTGTACACGAGCGACGCTCCAGTAAGTCAATCGAAATTACAAGATCTCTCAATACTGATAAAATACATCTAGCCGAACTTTCCTCTCGTAGTACCGCAGTGGCTACTATTAAATATCCCAATGGTGCTCTTCGCCTTACTCGCACTCCAGGAAGAAGAAATGCCAAGAATTGCGTCAATCTAAAAGATGTCATACAAGGCAAGAGCCTCGTATCGGCATGCGCATTCTCCTTCTTCATTGGCGAGGAAGAATTCTACGACCATTTTCCACTCTCTCATTCATCTGACGCAGTGCCGGTAAGTCTCATCTTGTATTAATGCACGGATTGTTTTCTAACCAGCATACAGATATACATAGGTCGAGATGTCAACATGGGTAATCAAATGCGATACTATTCTTTATGTTTCTGAGACTGTCCTTGAGAATCTCCGAAGCTGGATTTTACTGACAACCCGTACCCATAGATCCAATGACTCCAGAAGCATGTCGTCAGGCTGGTGTTCCGCTGATTGTGCAGGACGGCAAACCTGGCAAGGTGGCAAAGAAAACAATGAAAGTCATAGAGCCCAAGTTGCGTGAAATGTACACCCGAAGACGCGGTAAGAACTACATTGCTTTCTACGCATGGTCCTCTGGCTCCTCGCATTCCAAAATCCTTGTATTGGTTTATTCCGATTTTCTCAGATTAGTCATTACATCATGTAACATGATGGATATTGACACAGTGTTGGGTGACAATCACTGTACGTATCCGGGAAGCCTACTCCCTCCTTACATATTCCGAGATCATTCTCAATCTCTTTGCAAGAGTGTTCCGAACAAGCTTGTACTAATTTTTACTGTGTGCAGGGTACATCCACGACTTCCAAAAGCGCGCTTCACAAGCAGAGTCGGGTCTGAGCGCCTTCGAGACAGACCTTTTGTCACATCTAGCAGCTTTGGGTACCCCGGAGGCTTTCATCGATTCGATCAGGGGATTCTACGACTACTCTACGGTGAAAGTACACCTCATAACTTCAGTGCCGGGTGTGTGCTCTGGCGTCAAGGCTGAGAAACATGGTCTTCTTCGTTTCCGACGTATCATGCTCGGCCTGGGTTTGGAGTTGTCAGAGAAGACAAGCAAATATATCAGGCTTGAGATATGTGCTGCGAGCATTGGCAACATCTCTGCGAAGTGGTTAAATGGCTTCAACGATTGTGTGCTCGGCAAACCTACACTTACAGCAAGTGATGATGTTCATGCTGTGCCAAACTTGAAGCTGTTCTATCCGACGGTAGGAGACGTTAGGAACGCAGATTCTTCTTCCCAGCACGCTGCAAGCAATATTGGCTGTCACTTACGCCCATGGATAGATGCACCTAACACGATCAAGAGAATCTTTCATCACTACAGCTCGAAGGATACCGGAAAACTCTTTCATCAGAAGCTCATCCTGGCGTATAATCCACAAGACACAAATGCTTCACCTTATTTTGTCTATATCGGCTCAGCTAACTTTTCACAATCCGCTTGGGGAGCACTCGAAGTAGACAAAAAGAAAAATGAAGCTACTAGTGACACAAAGCTCGTGAGAATCACCAATTTCGAGTGTGGCGTGATTGTGCCCGGCCATCTCGTAAATAGCTTACTCGAAGAGGGAACCAAAAGCTGGCAGGACGGTGTCGTACCATACGACCAGGCTGCAGCGCCCTACACTCTGCCTAAAGACAAGCCGTGGAATGGTATTTATTTTCCAGTCAAGTTCCTAAATTCCATCGTCCCGATTTTCCTGGTTACACGATTGAATGTTTCTTGGATAGGATCTGAAAATCGGAACCACGCTAATGCACCAACAGATCCTCGATGGGTAGTAAACTTCGATGAGAATTATCAAGGCGCCTCCTAGATCTGCGGGAGTAGGCTCTGAATGAAATGATCAGTAACATGTTACCTGATCTTGCGCAAGACTTCGTGTTGGCTATACGAGAATTGGTCAGTGACATTATTTGCATCTACATAATTCTGTTATCTTGACCTGTTTTCTCACCTGTTCTCTCACCGACTTTAGTAGGAGACTCTAATGTACGATGCCGATCACTTAGTGACCACATTACTTAATAGATGATACCCCTCAAAATGTTTCGGTACATTTCCGGTATATGTTCGGAATTCTTTGTGAGTATTTAGAAAGCACTGCGTTTTGACCACCCCGGAACCAGGCATATGCTCTTCAAATTTTCACCAAGATCCTGCGCATCTAGCTTCCCGAACAGCCTACACCTCACACGACCGAGAGCTATCAGACCCCGATCGACTTCACCTTTCCATTATCCATGAGCCCCAAAACTCAGCTACTCTTTCGAATTTCCTACGTCGCTACTTTCAGCGATGCCATAATCCCATCTATACGGAATTTCCATTGGGGAATCTATAAATACGATCAACTTTCCTTCCAAGACCCGAGCATTGCTAGCTTTTCTGATCACTATAATTCCCGATGGTTGGGCCAAATTCGGACTATCGATACTAATCCAGGGCTATTGTGATTTGGAGTATGGGCCTATGGTGTACACTTGTTTTTGAGCAGCTGGCGTTTGCAGGAAATAGCAGAGGAAGCTGGGCAAATTCGTCTCCAGCGAAGCGGCTAGGAACCTTTATGTTTCTTCCACCTAACAGAATCATCAGATTGTAATATGGCTTCTAGGTATTGATATACGTAATGTCTTATTATCTTTTTGCGACTTTGATATCGAAACGCCACTTTTTAATCATAGCTGTCTACTTCAATAGCAAGGTGAGATCTCACTTCATCGGCGAAGAAATGGATTCGCCTCGAGACATACGTATCACGTCTCAAATACGCGTCATCGTCCAGGCATGGCTCAACCCCTCCAACCCGGCCATTCTCCGCTTCCCTCTTTCCTCTGGTCCCTTGTTTATCTAGATGTCTTACTTAAGCCTCGGGACTGACATGTCACCATCGCCACTTCAAATGCGAAAATTGCTACGTGCCATCAAGTACGCCGATCATGAGATAGTTCTGCCGCAAGTGCCGCGAATTTTAAGTGTGGCTATGGTATGCGATATATTTTCGTACTGTTTTTATTGACTTTTCGCTTCGAGATGTCGCCATTTGTGCTAGGTGTTCGCAAACGAGGCTAGTATGTTGATCACCCGCAGTCGACAATTGCCATGGCGAAGGCTTATCAAGGGCTTGGCTTGAGCTTTTTTCGACTGAAACATGGTAATGCGTCTGGTTTTATTGGTGGTTGTACTCGAGCACGTTACGAGCGTGGGCAGAGAAGCAGAAGCGATGAAGCTCATCGCCCATTCGCACCAAGCTCGGTGATCAGGATAGAGCATCTTGTCTGTGTACTGCGCTCAAAATAAGTGACCTCTCTCCTTGTCGCATCAGATAGTTCTCATTAACATTATACCTTGATCCAGTCTCATTTATCAGATTATTTATGGTTGTCTGTCCTGGCCATCACTCTCTATGCTGTCTTGACTGATGTGCTTGGACTCCGTAGTAGCCTTGTTCCGAGATCTGACTGGATCATGTAACTGTGGATTAAAGTGTCTCTGGAGCCCGAAAGGTAGATGGAGATCTACGAAGCTTCTCCCAATCGAGTATATTCAGTGCCAAGATAGTGTTGTTCCCAGAAACAATCATAGATGTTGACCTTCAAATGTCTCAGAAGTCTGAATCGTTCGAATTCGCCATTATCACCGAAATTGACGATAGTGTCGATCAAGAAAATTCTTGCATCGGAGTATATATCCAATTAAAGGCTGGTCGAAGTCCATAAGTATAAAGGTCTCAGCCAAATCTTATGGACTTTGACATTCGGCAAGCCAACTAAAGCAAGACATACCAACATACCAGACCATCGTCAACATCACTTCACTATGAAAGCATCTTTCTTTCTAGCTTCTTTGGCAGGTACTACCTGGGCATTTCCAATTATGGACGACCCTGAGACTGCTGAAGTTGCTCGCCAGCTTTGGGAGCGTCATGCTAACATGCCCCGAGACTTCGCAAACGATCCTGTCGGTCTTAGCAAGGCACAGACAAACTGCGGGTAATTATATTACTTCTCAGAATGATGGTTAGCATGACTAAAGAGAATAATAGCCCAACTCCATGCACGACGTTTGACGAGGAGGATCAATTGGTTTCCGTTACTGGTCAAAACGCCTATCAACCTCCATCAACATCCGACATTCGCGGACCCTGTCCGGGTCTTAATGCAGGTCAGTTTCTCCTTGTGAACAGTCTCAAATTCGTAAAATTCCTTAGTCAATTGCTGACTTGTCAAATACAGCTGCCAACCACGGCTACCTACCTCGAAATGGGTAAGCACAATAGAGGAAAGCGCTTGAATATTTAACGCCTAATGTCCCTACAGTATTGCTACTATTGAGCAGACAGTCTCAGGACTTCAAGCTCTCTACAACATGCAGCCTGCTCTAGCTACCGCTCTCTCTGCATACGCCGTTGCTACTGACGGAAATGTCCTTGAGGGTGTTTGGTCAATTGGTGGACCTCTGCCTAAAGATCATCTTACTGACGGGCTGATTGGTACTGGCCAAGGTCTCTCATACAGT
Source organism: Neospermospora avenae (assembly GCA_014282315.1). Classification (NCBI taxonomy): domain Eukaryota; kingdom Fungi; phylum Ascomycota; class Leotiomycetes; order Helotiales; family Ploettnerulaceae; genus Neospermospora; species Neospermospora avenae. The sequence goes on from JACBAH010007695.1 coordinate 50,906, forward strand.
CACAACTCATACGAGGTAAGAACTCGTCACTATTCCAAATTCCAGTTCATGATGTCAACTTTAGGGCGACTCCTCGATCGGACGCAACGATATCTATCTGAACAATGGCGACGCCCATTCACTGAACATCACAAAGTTCGAGCGTGTTTATGCACTCGGTGGAAAAGAAGACCGCTACACACTTGACAAGTTCCGTGCTCGTTTTGAAGAGGTTCAACAGGAGTCCATCGACAATAACCCCTATTACTTCACTGGCGCGTTTTCGACTGTAGTTGTGGTGCCTGCTGCCTACAACTTCGTCATCAACTTCATGTCGAATCACAGCGAGGCGGAGCCCAGTGGATACTTGGATGGCTACAATTTCAAGACCTTCTTCGGTGTTAGTGGTGAGCCAGGTAGCTTCAAGTGGTTACCAGGTCAAGAGCGTGTTCCTGAGAATTGGGTGAGTCAACCAATTTATTCACACCGTTTCAGTCAAGATGACTTAATAAGTTTAGTACCGCCGCCCATCATCCAACCAATAGTGGGTGTTCTCCGGATTCTTTCTCCCCTTTCGAGTCCTCTTTCAAGCATGTTCATGGAGCATTAAGGCCTGTGGCCCCCTCCTGAGTCATAGTCTCTACTCTTCTCTCATTCTCTTATTCTCAATACTTCCCTGACTAGGCAACACTGACTCCAAGTTCCTCCACAGCACTGCCGCTGATGTTTTTATCGACGTTGGTATTGGATACGCTGCTTATCCCAACACTCTCAAGTTCGGAGGCAATACCGGCAAACCAAACTCATTTGTTGGTCTCAACGTAGCCAACCTCACTGGAGGTGTATACAGCGCCGAAAATTTGTTCGAGGGAGACAACCTTGCTTGCTTCTCCTTTTCAGTTCTGCAGCAGGGTCTTCCTAGTGCTTTGTCTACCGCGCTCAACGACCTCGCACCAATCACTAAATTTGTTAACAAGGTTTGTGCTGCTCAAGATACCAATTCCGTGTTGATGCTAGTGGGAAATGGTCATTCACTGATGATTGATAGTATGTCGGCCCTCTGGTTGGGGGATTGAATTGCCCAGAGATCAAGGGTCAGACCACCGGTCTCTTCAACCAATTTCCTGGCTACAAGTACAGTCCTACTGGCCCAGATACCAATTACTAGAATTCCAAATCTACCGATTTCGAGGCCTTGATTGAGGGCTGAAATACATCGATGGCTCGAAGAGATAGAGACTCATCAATATTTTATACAGATATCGTTTTCTCGTTGATTGGATCTCAAGAATCCAATACTCTGAGACGATAGAAAAGTTTGGCTAGATAGACATTACCCAATAGCTTCATCAGACTGCTGCAGCGAAGCAGTTTCGCCCTCTCGACTTTGAGACTCGTCAAAATTATCAAATGTCTTAATGAGTTTAGTATGATACCAAGTAATATCCTGTCACCTGTGATATCTTCGTGATTTTCTATTTAAAAGTAGTATTCAAAGTGGTTTCGTAAAGTCGCATAGACATTTGATGACCTTATCAAGACAGATATATCCTTCTTTTGCCGGATACGAATTCGCATCCGGCGAAGTTAGTATCAATCTATCTACCTCGTAAAGTCATGAAAAGTTGACATGACTCTGCCTAGTGAAATCATCTTAGACGATTTCCGAGGCCGTAATCGCGTCACCATCTCAATAGAGTAAAAGCTAAGTCCAAAGTCATATAAAAATAAGATCGCTCTCCGAAAGTCCTATCGAGTCTTTTCCAACCTCGTTGTTTCGAAGCATATTTTCCCTTCATAGGCTCTTTTGGCACGCGAGAGAGTAAAAGAATAATGACATATCTGAATGTCTTCACTCCTAGCAGGTGTCACATTAACCCTTTTACCTCATACCCATGAATATGGCTGCTTGAAATACTCACAAGCTCACTGCTAATTAGAAATTCTTCTAGCTCAATGTTATCCACAAGCTCTGCCTCTGTTTGTCACTACTCACCACTCACACAGACCCCCTTTAACAACCCATTTTTTGCACTACTTAACGAAAGCACATGATGTTATGAAGTATTTTCGCTTCTGAAGACAATACCGTGGATTGATAGTGAAATGTTTCGAGAGGGTAGATAGATTTCGGAGAATCCACAGCTGCTTGCCTCCAACCTCGAAGGTTACTTAGTCAACATCAACCTCGCTTATTCTCACAAGCCGGGGCTGACAAGATTGACCAGCAGAATAAATGAATGTTACCCCAGTCCAACAAGCTACACTGGTAATATTGGTCGAGGCTACGCTATTTTAGAGTCTACTTGTATTGTTGAGTTCAATGCTAGCAAGCTAGCGGATCAAACCAGTTCTTGCCACGCTTTTCCCCCGCCTTCCATGATCTATCACATCAGCCCTCAAATGTATACCATATTTGCAAGCTCTGAATCAGAAGTATCATAGGTTCTGACTTTTGCCTATCTATACCTTTCTCCAATCAGTCATACACCGTCCCACACATCCCAAACCCGCAACATCAACAACCTTCTCATGCCACGAAAGCAGAACACTCATTGCGGAACCACTGCTCTCACTCTGCGCACCTGGTCTACCGCCCATTTGCGAGAATCCAGCACCCGTGCTCTGTGGTGTGAGGTTGGAACCACGAGTAGGTGTCTTGCTGCTTGCGACGCTAGAGGCTGCCATGCCCTTGTATCTGGGTAAATAGCTGTATTAGCCTTGTATGCATCGAAATGAGACGCAGAAACCCGAGTAGGGGCTTTTGAAATTACGAATGGGAAGAAAGACGTACAAATATTTCATTAGGACATCTAGTGCCTCACCACCGCCTTCGGTTCCGAAAATCCGCTGTAACATTGGTGTCATCTCGCTTGCTTTGATACTCTGCAATACCTCTGTAACGGTCTGGAGGTGGATATCCTGTTTGGCGATTAATCGTCAGCAATGTGCTTGTACCTTTCTACTTCTCCCTTTCCATTATCTATTATCCATATCCAAACTCCAATTGCGAATCTATGGTGTTCCGGTCGCTCTCCGTAGCTTCATCTCATGATCCTCCTACCTTCACGACAGCTATTCCTTTTGCAGATCCTGTCCCAAAAAAAATCACACCCGTACCTTTACTTGGGAATCTCCACCATACGGCGCACTCTCCAATGCCCCTCTCAACGCACCCTCTACATCGCCACCTCTCAGAAGCTGCCTAACCTGCTGTCCAGTACTACGAGCCTCATTCTCCGATACTGGCGCAAATGCCGGATGCAGTGTCGAGGTGTCGAAGTTCGAGGAGGAGTCGGGGTCGAGAGCGTCGATATTGATGGTGCGCCAGTTGTCGGAGAGCGAGGCCGTCGTGACCTGTTGAATAATGGACATCTTGATGTAAATTCGACAGAGGGAGGGGATGGCGGGGTTGTGTGTGTGTCTGGGAAGCTTGAAGTGGTTTCGTCCAGGGTCCTGTTTTGCAGATTGTTCACTGGAGCCGAACAGTTCCTCCCTTCTATATTTGCGGTAAGTGTGGAGAATTGATCAAGTTACGTTCTGGGTGCTCGTAATCGTTTCGGTGTCTGATCTCGAAATTGTGGTTTTGGAGTTGCTGAATGAGGCTCAGTGATGTCCCTGTCCCATCCCCTCAATCCGTCGTCAGCCGCCCTTCTAACTCCCACTCCTGCCAATTCTTCCCATTCCGCCAACAATTCTTCCGCTCCGCGCCGCCCCGCGCTACCTTTTACCAAGCCTTTCCACTTCCTTCCCTCCCTTGACCCACTCTTCCCCCGACATCCACCCGACTTCATCCCAAAGCAGCATCTCGCATGTCCACGCACTCATATCCTTCCAGAATTCTGCATCAAACACCCACACCATATCCACCCACCCAGACTGCTGGGCCGTACCGTATGTACATGCAGCCAGATAGGGAAAGCGACTGGGAGTTTATCTGATATGATATGTACTTCCTTCATTTTATTGCGACGAACGAAGCCTCGATCTCAATCAGGCATACACAAGAGGGTAGACTCCAGGCCATCTCACATGACCACAAAGATCCAGACCGTGGTCCGCGATAGATCTTACCCCGGAGACATCTCCGGAATCTGGGCTATCCTCTGCCCCTTCTCCAGCCTCCCGCCGCTATCTACACCTAGGTAAGTTGCAAACACAACTTATGTCATATCCCAATCATCCCGTCGTCTCATGCCGTAACTTCACCACACCACATCAAAGTATTTTCATCCATTTCAAATCGTCTCGTTCAAGTCGTTTGCTTATTTGCCATTCCTCCCTTCCCTTCCCTTCCCTTCCCTCCCCT